>JAVQJL010024688.1:0-110988 GCA_036024295.1 Nannoperca obscura | reverse complement strand
TGTTGACCCAGTTGGACGAAAGTGGGGTGGAGCGTCCTGTGAGTTTTTTCTCTAAGAAATTTAACGCATATCAGATGAATTATTCTGTCATAGAGAAATAAGCTTTGGCTTTGGTGTGGGCTTTGCAACATTTTGAGGTCTATGTTGACTCGGGAGTTCCGTCGGTTGTACATACAGATCATAACCCCTATCATCTTTGTTGCAACCTTGGAGCCGGGTTGTAACACAATGAAAACCTAAACGGGTGATGAGATGCATCTAAATAGTCTTTTTATTGTCTGTCACGTGAGAGTAAGCAGGAATAAATCAACAATACCGTTATAAATGGAAAACAACCACATAGATTCTATCAAAAGGCCAGCTTCATGGTAAAACCTAGTGAGCTCTATATGAATTGACACGTTGATTTGATGATCTCTTGGCGGCAAAGGAGCTCCAAAGACACCCAGCGTTGATATGTAGTCACCATACAAAGAACGTGTTAACATGTAAAGCCCTGTTAGCTTTGACATGTTAAGCGCTGTTAACATGTTAGCATTAACGTTAACAAACATCCAGATATGAAGCAACTTTATCATTCGTTTAGCATTATGTTTCTGGCCACCTAACGCATGTAAGTTATATAATCAGCTCTTTGGGGCTTTTCATCGACTCCTGAGGAACTCTGGCTCTAGCTAGCTAACGCTAGGCGCTGTGTGGTACTGAGCAGGTGGCGTTTAAAACTGCGGAGTTAGCGGTATTGTAGCTGTGTTGCTAGTGGTTTGTTGACACACTTATTTTAACCAAGTGGGAGAAATAGTCGCTGTAAGAATTTCACAATGTCTCTGATTTGGAACTACAAGCATGTATGGTTTTCCCCACTCAGCTACTCATAATACAATATGAACGACATGATGTGAACATGGTATTACATGATGATTTTCCTGTAAGGATAAGTCATGTCTGACATGGGAAATATATTTGCCACCCATTGCTAATGTCGTCAGGCTGTTAAACAAATAACAATTTCTCTGTCTGTAATACAGTAGGTGTGATTTCAACTGACCTAATCTTCCAAAAGCTTGAAAGGTCATAGTCACTCATCTAAACTACCTGCTAAAAGCAGCCATTGCACTTTGTCACAATCCAAAATATCATCATCCTCCTTAATTACTGGTTACTGATCTCCATCTGTGGAGTTCTTTAGGTTAGATGTATATTTTCAGTCCCATTATTAGACTTTTCAAGCATAGGAGTTCATTCAGAATGCACTTCTTTCATATGCCTGTCAGGAAATTAAAGCAAATCGAATAGAAATGGCCTTACTGTCTGACTAGCGGACCATGTGACTAAAGCTGTTTATGCCTCACATAAACAGCCCCAACATTATGCTTGGCTCTCTCAATTTTGTAAATCCTGCTTCATCCCCAAGTAAGCATTCCATTTGTGGGGCTGTGACATTTTTCATGTGATTTATTCTATTGTCCTGAGTCCTCCGGCCATGGCAGCCCCTCCGCCCCGTCCCCTTGCCATCAGCTCTGACAATCCCAGCCTTTGTTTTTGCAATGAGAAGCAGCATTCTTCCAGAGGGATGACCTCCTCTGTCTCTACAGGGGCTGGCACTGAGGACGCGACCCTACCCGAGGATTGGATAGCACCCACCGGATGCTGTGAACGAAATCTGCTAGTTGTCACCCCAACTCTGCTACTCGTATGTGCGCCAAACACACGCTCCCTTCCCAGGAAGAAAACTTGATGGATCCCTCTATTCGTCACAGCTGACACATCAAGGCCTGGCACCATTATCAGCACCTTCATCATTAATACAGCACAACAGGGGGATCATCATTTCTGTAAGTAAAAATCTCTTATACTTTGATATTTTTACTTTGTTTTTGAATTAACATTGTACAGTAGTGCATTCAATTTAGAGTAAATGCTCAATTATTTCATTCATTTTAAATAGTGGTCTGCTGGGGGAAAATAATATTTCCCTTGACCACAAAAGCACAATAAAATACAATCCTTGAGCTGCACCTGAAGGAGAGAAGCTGAGACGAAAGGTACTGAAGTGAAAAACTATTTCAGAGAGACTCATCCCTAAAATCCCACTGCACCTGAATATTAGAATTCCAATCCAGTCGAACGCCAAGGCACCAGGCTCAACTTTTACATCTCGAAACCAGTTGAAAGGGATAGTGCAAACATCAGAACATCAAACACCACGAACAGTACATCAGATATACCTGCAGCTGTCTATCGTATACAGACACATGCACAGGTCACCATTAGGATTTAAGAGATTAATAACAGTTGGCTGGATTCAGATGGCAGTAACGAAGATTTCATGAAAGAAAATCACAACATACAGTTTGTGATAATCTCCCTCTGCTGTGAATTTATTTGCAACCACAAATGATATCACTGACAATACAATTAAACACACTACAAAAGGAGCATGACAGCGTGATATTTTTGTTTTTAATTGTTTGTGATTCTGTCCGCCACCTGCCTGGAGGACTGGATGATGTGCAGGGAGCTGCTTTGCTGTAATGGTCTGCAGTGTCAAAGTCGGGGTTAATAGGTTGGAGGTTGAACACACAGTAAAATGCAAAGCTGCATCATTAGTGTTGTGGGTCAGCAGCATTGAAGCTATTTATCTGGATCCCATAATATAGGACTATCAGCCTTTTGTGCTCTCCAGGCTTGTTACCCTTTAAATCGAGGATCTCTCAGCAGCCTGCCTTCAGTTTGTGTCTGCCTCATAGCCCCTAGCAGCCCCTGCCATTTGACAGCCATTAGCACAGACAACATTAGTATGGATTTCACCGCTGAGACAGGATTTAAGAGACACATCTCTGAGATGTTTGATATCAAGAGAGACCTATTTATAGTTTTCATGAGCTGTGGCTTACATTTTAAACACACGGTAAGAAGCTTTCTATCTTTTTAAGTGCTGTGTCCACTCGTCTTTCTTCCACGGCTGACTTTTTGATCCAGTCAAGGTCTATGATTAGTAAGCACTGGATTGGAATCATTAGGGTTGTGATGTTGACCTGGGTCTGTTTCCAGCACTGCGGCCTCACTGCCAGGTCCATATGCGTACCTGTGCTGACTGGTTATTTCTTATGAAGCTACATCAACAGAAAGCAGGTTTGGAGGGCACATTCACACCATTGTATACAAACAGATACATGTTGCCTGTGTAGTCACAGTTAAACATTTAATGACAAGTTTGATCGAGGTCAGTTTGTTTCATTTAAGGGAATTGTTCCTCCTTCTGGGCATAAAGGTTGTTGATTGGTGTTTTGACAGGCAACACTTCAGCTGGCTTCCTGGTTCAGTGCTTGCACATAGTTGCATTGCCATGGTTACGTCTGAGTAACCACAGCAGAAGAAAACAATGCTTGATAATGTAGATGCATCAAATGAATTCATCCATGATCAAATATAAGATACATACAATTGTGAAAATGTCATTATTTTGTGTAGCTACCCTTTGTTATGATTTCAACACTATAAGATAAAGACAATCGTAGCTTTACAGTCACATGCTGATTCATCTACCCCATGCAGAGGCCATTAGTGAGTGGGCAGGGCCCCTGTGCTCAGTGACATGTATGGACACAGGCATCTGTGAAATTTAATAGATTTTGCATTGTGCCAACACCACGACATCAACCAATCGATCTTACCTTTATTGTTCATCGTCAAGCAGACAGATAACCCAAACAGGCTTTGAGTTCATTCAGTTTTTCAGTCAGCTATTTTGGACACAAATAATGTTTCTGAGGGTTGTAGCCCAGGCACTTAAAGTACTGCTGAATTAGGCTCATCGCAGGTTTTCAGTTAATCAATGCCATTGTGCGTTTGTTGAATATATATTTCTATTTATTTGTGCTTTCTCAGCTAATGGGATTTCATTCAAAATTCCTACACAAAACATTAGCTCTGGAAATTGGAGCTACAAACAATATCCAGCACTTTGGACAATTTTATTTTTAGGACGTGAAACATGGTTGCCAAATTCTTGCATGCATGGCTTATTTTCATAAAATGCCATAACTTTTGGACACATTGTGCAAGTGGAACCAAATTTAGATGGCAGGTGCACATTTTAACTCCAGGCAATGCTGTTAAATCTGATGGCATTCTGCCTATAGCTCACTTGTGTACTGTGCACTAACACTCCCAAGATGTAGGTATTTCCCAATAATCAGCATGATTGTATACCAATATGTGTATTTTGAAGCAAATGTCTATATTTTCAACAAATACACATTTGGAGTGTTGTTTTATTTAGTACATCATTGCAAACTGCTGGTTGCCTTCAGCCAGGACACAACAGGGCGAGTCATCTCTTTTCAACATGATGTGCGTAGATAATTAGTTTGTCTGTATCAATCATGTGCTTTTTCAACATGACCCTGTTAAACCTATCCTGATGTGTTAATTAGCTAGCACAACCTTTGATCTCAAACTGGGGTTGATCCTTTTTAATCAAGGATTAATTATGTCTAAAGACTTGTGATTAACCAGCAGAGGATCCATCTCATGAAGAGACTCGTGAAGAGAAGGGAAACACAAGCACACAGAGTGCCTGCACTCTTATAATCACAGATATCTGCAGTATAATTGAAGACTGCAGGAAACTGCCGAAGGATAATCAGAGAGCTAAACATGAACATGAACACACTCATGTAAATTACAGCAGGTAAAAACTGCCTGGCTGTAAACTACAACACCAATGACCTTTGGTGATGAATCATACCAAAGACACAAATAATGTAGATGTTGAATATAAAACATGTGCTCCACATATTCTGCATGTCTAGAGGGACCCAATTATGGGCTCATCAATCAAAGACGGAGCATGTTGATCACCAGGCAGGTCACATGACCAAATGACCAACTGACCAATTCAACAGATTTTATAATGAATATAATGCTTTATAATGTCAAACACATTCTAATCCTCTGTACGTTTTCTCTCTGCAGGGATAAATGACTGAACTGAACCACAGATTCACACAGTGTCCACTTCTCCAGGCCTTGACGTGACCATGTGGGTTGGCTACAAACATAGGTAAGAACTTATGGTTTGTGTTTACATAGTGCTTTCATCCAAAGGGCTTTGCAATGTGCCTTTCATTCATCCACACACACACACCGATGGCAGTGAGCTAATATGCAAAGCAATGGCCAAACCAATAGCCGGAGATGGAACAACCACAGCCGCCCATGTGATAACTCTCATATCATCTCAAATGATGGCTGGGGGTGCAGCCAGCAGAGTAAAAGAACACTGAGGAGGATGGAATAACCAGTGACCCACTACAACAACTCACATGGTAAACTCAGTATAATGTGTATTTCCACAGTACAACAGTCATGTTTTACTCTGCTGCTCTGACTTCGTCTTTTTTACCCCGAAATGTTTTCATACAAATTAATTTGTTCACTGTTCACTTTTTACAGTAGAAGCCTACCTACAAAGGCAAGGCTGCAAGACTTCATGTAAAGGAGGAAGTGTTCAGTTTTACTTATGGTAGCTTAGCAGCATTCGGGGACACTCTGTACTGGTGGAATTAGTGCTGTGGAAATGGACATCAATACTGAATTTATCAAGACAACAAGTAAACTTGGAGGAGGTTTTGAGTTTGCATTAACTTATGAGCAGGAAATAAAGGCATGTGTGTAATAAAGGGGAGGCTATGTCTCCTACTTAGATAAATACATTCTATTAGAGAACATATATACCTTCTTAGTTGTATCAGGCTTTAAGGTTTAAACTACAACAGAGTATTTTTCTAACTATGTCTGTGTCAACTGTTTACAGGGAGGAAAGGGCCTGACCCCTTCAGCCATACTGTTCAAATCATCGGCTCAGATGTTCTCTGTATTACACCAGTATGCTTTTAAATGAGACAAAAAGAAAGCTTGGAGCGTTTTCTGACCTATTTTCTGTTGTGCCTCCTTCCTTGTAGTTTGTGCCTTGCAGGTACAGCATGTTGATGTTCAATAGAGGGCCACCAACTATGGACTTGAAAATGCAATTCACATGTAGTAAAAATGGAGGGCCATTAGATTGGGAAACTCAGTCAACCAGCTCATCCATTCACGGGCTAGAGACAGTGTGCTACAAAAATACCTCTAAAGGCAGTGAGTGCTTCCTTTAAAAGTGATAACTCTAGATGGAGTCTGGTGAAACAAAACAAAAAATTATCCTCATACACAGCTGTTTGTCTGACAGCAAACACAGAAAATAATCATTTAAAACGTAATTATACAGCCCTCTGTAAGATCAATTCCCTTAATATAACAAATCAAATGCCTTAAACGTAATTTATTTTATTTAATACATTTAAAAATATATATATGGATATAACTCCAACAACACTTAAAACAATATTTAGCTTGTTCTAAAGATGGTCACTGGAAAAGCAGCGACACGTCATTTCACAGCTCTCTGGTTCTTATGAATGTGAACCATATCATGCGGCGTATGCCTTGCAGATAGTGACATGACTCAGGTCTGACCCTGGAGATGCCGAAGAGACGAGACATCGTCGCCATCGTGTTGATCGTGTTGCCTTGGACATTGCTCATCACTGTCTGGCACCAGAGCACCATCACTCCTCTGCTTGCTACTGGAAAGGGTAATGGTAAAATGTCTTGAGTCTGCGTTGATGTTTTGACATGTTTTTTTGTGAACATTTTTTCCTTTCAGAATTGTTATAGCATCATGCAACAAAGGTGCTTATGTTACTTACAGCATGCTGCGTCAGTGTGTTCTGACCTCAGGGGAAATTATAGAGTGTCCACATTGTTTCATGTAGGACAACAAACTGTCAAGAAGAAACATAAATCTGAATATACAATGGCTTGTAGCACAAGGCCCCATCTATATTTGACAGCACAAAGAGGCTCATTGAAATAATTTTCCCTCC
Organism: Nannoperca obscura; assembly: GCA_036024295.1. Taxonomy (NCBI): domain Eukaryota; kingdom Metazoa; phylum Chordata; class Actinopteri; order Centrarchiformes; family Percichthyidae; genus Nannoperca; species Nannoperca obscura. The sequence goes on along the minus strand of JAVQJL010024688.1, from coordinate 104,059 downwards.
TGGCTAGATGACAGACGTGATGGTCACTCCAATTCCAGGAATACTTTTGCTTTCAAGGAGTCCTGCTCACTTCAGAATCGGGACATCGTGGAGGTGGTGCGCACTGAGTATGTCTACAGCCGACCCCCACCCTGGTCTGACATCCTGCCAACCATCCACGTCATCACTCCCACCTACAGCCGGCCGGTGCAGAAGGCAGAGCTGACACGTCTGGCCAACACCTTGCTGCACGTGCCCAACCTGCACTGGATCCTGGTGGAGGACTCCCAGAGGAGGACCACTCTGGTCAGCCGTCTCCTCCAGGAGATGGGACTCAACTACACCCACCTCAACGTGGAGACGCCTAGGAACTATAAGGTACGCGTGGACACTAGGGACCCCCGAATACCTCGAGGTACCATACAGAGGAACCTGGCCCTGCGGTGGCTCCGGGAGACCTTCAGTGTAAACAACAGCCAGCCTGGGATTGTCTACTTTGCAGATGATGACAACACATACAGTCTGGAGCTGTTTGAGGAGGTAAGGAGATGTATTACAAAGCAAAATCAAACATATCCCAGAGCCTCCTCCGCATCATCCTTTCACACACTTCCTACTTGTATTGTGTGTCTGTAGCTACATTTATGGGATTTATAGAACTTAAAATGACTTGTATCTCTGCCTCTGTTTTTATCTACCAGATGCGTTCCACCAAAAAGGTGTCAGTGTGGCCTGTGGCCTTTGTGGGCGGCCTACGATACGAGTCCCCTAAAGTAAACCCCTTAGGCAAGGTGTACGGCTGGAAGACTGTTTTCGACCCACACCGGCCCTTTGCCATTGACATGGCTGGGTTTGCAGTGAACCTGCACCTCATTCTGTATAAACCTCAGGCTTATTTCAAGTTACGTGGGGTGAAGGGAGGTTATCAGGAGAGCAGTTTATTAAAGGAGCTGGTCACTCTCAGTGACTTGGAGCCTAAAGCTGCTAACTGCACTAAGGTAAGAAAAGGAGGCTCTCTGCATGTTTGAAATGTTGTGCAACTCCTGTGAATTGACAAAAACACATCTGTGCTTCTGTAAATGTTGCTAGTGTAAGAGAATAACAATTTGTTCTTAAAGTCAGTAAATTGTCAGCTTACAGCCGAATCTTTATGCTTACAGCTCATTTAAAATATGCTACATTCTGCCTCTAGACATTGTGTGGCAGGTATGATGTGGTATATTACTACTGCACAGCATAGTGAGTCAAAAGATCTATTTTAGTGGTTCATCATTTTGGTTATATTCCTGCTCTTCTCCATCCTTTTCTTCTTACCCACAGGTATTAGTATGGCACACACGGACAGAGAAGCCTGTGCTAGTAAATGAGGGCAAGAAAGGATTTACAGACTCTAATGTGGAGATATGACATACTTCATCTGACACAGGTAATAGCAGAGATTTACAAATGCAAATGCAGTGAATTTCCATACACTGATTATTACGGGGGATGGACCAAAGGTTAGCATCTTAGCTTTTATGTGCACTATGAAATATGGACCTTATTTGAAATAGATGTCTGACCTTTAACTGATTGTATCAATGAGTATAGTTTGTTATGAAAATGTAAACATGTTTGCTTTGGTTATCACAAGTATTTTAGCCACACTAGCAGTGTGGCTCTAGGGGTGGCAGTGTCGGTCTGTCGGTCGGTCAGTCCACCCCTTTTAGTCCAAACTGAAATATCTCAACGATACGAGTCCCCTACGATACGAGACCTTTTTGGGCCCTGACCTTTGCTTTAGCACCACTATGAGGTTGACATTTTTGTTTTTTAGTGAAATTAACTATATGATGGATTGGAACATGCACAGAGGGTGAATCATAATTACTTGAGTGTTACCTGAATTTTCATTAAGTTTCACTAGCAGGTCAGAGTTTTCACTTATTAAGAGAAATATCTCATTATTTACTGGATGGACTGAAAATGTTGTGCAGGCATTCATGGCCCCCAGAGAATAAGTCCTAATGACAATGGTGATCCCATGATTTTTCCTTTAGCACCACTAACAGGCTGACATTTTTGGTTTTTAGTGAACTGTCTCAACAACTGTTAGATGGATTCTCATGACATTTGGTACAAACATTCATGTCCCCCTCAGGATAAATTGTGATCATTTTGGTGATGCTGACTTTTCATCTAGCGCCACCATCAGGTCATAATTGCAATCCGTCCAATGCTTCGGATTATGACCAAATACCTACAAAACTGATGACATTCCCATCAGCCTCGGCTGTACTTTGTGTTTAGTGTAAGTATGCTAACATGTAAATTTACTAAGATGGTAAACATGGTAAGCATTATACCTGTTTAGCATCAGCATGTTAGCGTTGTCACTGTGAGCAAGTTAGCATGCTGAAGTTAGCATTTAGCTCACAGATGCTGCACTTACAGTCTGTCAGTAGACTCTCAATCATGTTCATAAAAGTACTGTGTGTACATGCATCTTGTTTTCGTGTTTGTCTGTATTAACTGTAACATTGTTGTTTCAGGGGAGGCATTTCTCCATGGGATTTTACCTGGATTCAAACCAACCTCAGAGTTCCTCTGAAAGAAATAGCCAGGGTCAAGAATATGATCACAGCACAGTAGCTGTAATTCACCACAGCTTGAAAAAGGAGGCACACCCGTCCATTCCAGGAGACAGCACAAGCCATGTGGGTGTGTGTGTGTGTGTGTGTGAACCAACCCCAGAGAATCAAAGCACAAATGCACAATAACAAGCCGGCCTGCTCTGCTCAGATCACTGGCTGATGCGAGACATTGGTAGGTGTTGCCAAAAGGAGCTTGCCCACTGAGGTCTCCTCGGAGAGCTGAGACAAAGGATGTTTTGCGATTTGAACTGCAAGAAGAGATGGCACGGCAAGCAATAAAGAGCCCTCTGAGCACAGACAGCACCAGCCAACCATCCAATCAGCATTAAATAGGGCCCTTTTGTTCTGAGGTGAGCTGGCTGTCAGGCATAGGGCTGCACAGGGGAATAAAAGGGGTCCTTGTCTTAGGTGAGTCAGCACTGACTGACAGACTGCACAGAGGGGATCTGAGCCCTCCCTACTTGTACTGTACAACACTGAGCTATCTAGATAGGACCCTGAATCCAGCACTAATTAGGAGTCCTGTTACTCCTCAACATACATTCGCACATGCTCAGCTGTCACACTGCACATAATGATCACACGGACACACATGAACTCATTTCCCAGAATTATTTATTGTTTCAGAGTAAATGGTACCATTCACTTGTTTGTTGTGAGCTATGCTTTTGTGAGTCAATAGGATATGAAGCCATTACTCTAAAAATTGGATTTGCATCATTTCAAATATCTGTATTACACAATCTAATTATTCCCACCATGGATGGCTGGTTTGCAAGTGATGATCTCATAACCCATTGACTTGCAGTGGCACTGCTTACAAATGTTAATGTTCTAATGTTCCTGTTAAGAGTTTGATCAGTTATCGATGTGACACGCATCTGAAACCTTGAACTTTCACTTTAAGCTAAAGAATGTTTTTTTAATAGGCTAAGATGTGTCCATTTCAATAACTGCTAGGTACTGTATGTACATAGTTATAAACTGCTACCATACAAACATGCTTCTCTCTGTTCGTGATATTGGTCTGAGTGTATGTATGTAGATTTTAAAGTATTATATTAGACCAGATGTTTTCAGAGTGGGAGGCGGGCCTCCCCAGGGGGGCTACAAACGGTTTCAGGAGAGGCTCAATGAATGGAAGTGAAAAAATATTAAATCCATTATTACATTAGTTATTACAAAAGGAGATCAGATAGAATAGCCTGAATGTGTGTGATTTGGTTAAAGAGATATAGTACTTTTGGGGCATGTTACAATCCCAGTGTCAGAAACTAATAAATGCCTCTGGGCAGACATTTTTTATGTATTTGCTGTATTCTGACGTTATGTCAAACAGCAATATTAGGCTTTCTTGGCTAAATTGTTGAGTTGATCAAATAACATAATCATGATCCCATATGCATCCAGGAATTGAGCAAAACTAAGCCAGTAAACATTGAAATTCCTTTGTACATCTTTGTCAAAAGCCACATTTGTGCACAAAAAACAATGCCCATACAGGCGGTAAAAACGCTCACTGGATGTCTGCTGCCATGCCAAGATCAGGCGTATCCTCAAAGAGGACCTTATTGTCACCCTCCTGCTCCTCAAACACAATGACCTTTTTAATTTAAACAGAAAAAAGTGGGAGACAAACGAGAGAGTTAGAGCTTTGACACTTTCGCACATTGCAATTGTAAAATGAATTGTTCAAGTCCATTATATTCTCTTTTTTGTTTTTTAAGGAATAGATTTTTGGAAATGCGCTTATATGTCTTCTTGCCAAGAGTGACTTGAGAAGGCCAGGCTAGCTGTTTCCCAGTTTTCATTTTTTATGCAAGGCTGAGCTAACGGTAGCTTAGCGTACAGACAATGGAGTGGTATAAATCTTCTTATCTAACTCTTGGCAAGAGAGCAAATAAGCATATTTCCAAAAATATCAAACTATTCCTCTAACACAGCTGTACCTGGTTGATTCCACTGTTGAGAAAGGGACCAGGGAGGTAAAGAGTCTGCTGAGGGCCAATTGACCAGTAGCGGCCCAGATTCATCCCATTGATAAACACGACACCTTTCTCCCAGCCCTGTGGACCCGGAGAAAATGTAATGGTTTCATTATGCATACATGCGTTATTTCCCATACAGAAACACATGCACAAAAATGTACATACCATAAAAACAATACACAAAAAGTTTAATTTGACTTACTGGCAACTTCACAAATGTGTCGCTTGGATACCCGTACGCAAACAGTCTCCCCATGAAAAATCCAGGGAAGCTGGGAGTTTCAGGGAGAGTTTTCCAAGGTGCCCGATAAAGACTGAAATAAGGCATTCACTTACACAAACACTTATATCAAAATGAAAGTGATATGCAATGCTTTTGATTTGATAAAGTGTACAAACCTATCAATAAAGCTGGGATTCATATCCAGGCTGTATATTGTAAAATCCCGCAAGGGGATTTTGTTTAATAAAATGTCTCCCACAAGACCTGCAAGAACACAAATCAAAATTGGCTTGTACACTACCCACTGAGTTCTTGAGTGATTTAATAGCAGGCACAGCAATAAAAGGCATATTGTCTGTCGATCACCTTTATGTTGTTTGTCAAGGTCTCTTCCCTGGTGAACTCGTCCACAGTTTTCCACCAATAAACTTAAGGTACGCCGTCCCTGTAGGGATTGATTGCTTTTACGTCTTTTCCGAAACGAATCCATAACATCCGATAACTGTGAATGACGTTTATTGGACATTTGCCTTTATTCTCCAACTTGATGCCATACCTTACCACCAGGAACCGCCAGCTCAAGGCTTTTGTGCTTGAAAAGGCCAATGTATCTTCTGTCTATAAACACCTAGGAAGAAAACTATCACTGTCAAATACATTTTATTATAACATATAATGTGTTCAGCTTTAGTTTGCTAACCATCACCACAGTCAGCACCTTTACACAACTTTCATGTGCTGTTTCTCCTGAAATGTGTGCTCTGGGTATACCAACAACATGGCGACCACTAATAGCACTGACACATTTTGGGAAATTTGTTTTTTTGTCTCATTTGTTTTCTTGCTGAAAGTTATATATGAAGATTGATACTACTCTCATATATGTCCATTAAACAGGAAGATCCAGGAGAAAGTAAGTTTAGCATAAAGACTAGCTAGCCTGGCTGGCTCTGTTTTACAGTGACAAAACCCGCCTACCAGCACCTCTAATGCTCACTAATAATCATGTTATATCTTATATCTGGGGCTAACGCTGACTAGAAGTCTCCAGGAAGGCATTGCGCCTTGCTAAGAATTTGTCGGGCAGCCAAAACCCCACATGAAACCACAACTTGTCACTTCTTTGTCACTTCTTTGTATGGATTAAACAATTGAGATATAACAGAATTAGTGAGTTCGCCAGGTGCTGGTAGGCACATTTCTTACCTTTGAGTAGAGCCAAGCTAGCTGTTCCTTCTGCTTCCAGTTTTTAAAAGATAAGCTAAACTGCTGCTGGCTCCAGCTTCATATTTTGTGTTCAGATACAATAATTGTATATATTTTCTTGTCTAACTCATGTCAAGAAAGCATATTTGCCTAAATTCCACACTTTTCCTTTAATTTTAGTTTCAGCAACTACAAACATATAATATCATAATGGCAACCATATCTATACTGCATAAGCTCAGAGCAAGTGAGATCAAGCCAGCGTGTACAATAAAGACTCACTAGGGCACGGTCTCTGACATTATCTCCAGACTTCAGTAATCCTCCACTGGTGATGGTGGTCTCATACAGCGTGTATCCATAGGACTGGCCGTTCCTGTTGTTCACTGGTAGATTCTCCATGTTTACTGGCTTTGGTGACTTAAATGGCTTCAGAAAAAAAAAAAAAAAATGAATTCACCTCCTTGACTGAAATGCAAAATTCTTTTCATTAAACATATATGCAACAGATAATCTTACATAAAACATACTCCCTCAGTGAAGCTCAAAGCATCCCATAAGGACAGGTGCTGGTACATAATAGCTGGTTCATAAGCCTCCCTGTAATGCAGTGCTGGCATGTCAGGGAAGCTCTCTCCTCCTGCACAGAAAGGTCAAAGACAAAATCAGGCAATATGTATTCACATACTTCAGTCTCATTTAAATGTAGTGTTTAACTTACTGTTGTATCGAGAAAGTAAATCCCTAAGGAGATGGTACTTTGGAGTGTACTCCCCAGCTTCAGACAAGGGAGCATCATAATCTGAAAAAACGTTGTAGTGTAACACATTAACTATCATGTGCTGCCACCTGCTGGGTGTTAAGGCCAGTGCTGTTGTGTAGACAAGCAGGACATAGACACACATATAGAACATACACATAAACATATTTACTAGTTCATACATGGCAGTGCTTCAACATTATAATAAAATAAAGACATCACTAGATTGTTTGTGACCGAGCACATGACACAGAGGAACCAACCATAGCTGGAGACCAGTGCTTTGTAGGAAGGATCAGCAAGTGCTCCGCTCATGAAGCCAAAACTGGAGCCTCCGTGGAACATGTAGAGGTTGACTGACATGCCTCGCCTCAGAATTTCTCTCATGGTGGACACCATATCTGACAAGAAGTTCAACATTTTCACTGTAAACAGACACACTCCTTAAAATATAAAGGTCCCTACAACAGAGAAATACACTTTGTATGTCAAGTCAATAAATCCTTTTTGACACTACTGACCTCTTTGTCAGGGGCTACATGAATAATTCAAAAGCAGGTTGACCCTGGGTTTCACATTTACATTTCTGGCTTGTAGCTGCTGTTCCTCATGCATAAAGCAAAGTGGTAAGAAAATTAATACAATAGAAACTACAGACTGAGATAGAAAGCATTTGTTTACAAAGGACAGAAAGTGACTCGACTTTACAAATATGTGTTTTCCAAGACAGATACCAAAAAATCTGAAGATTGTTTTGTGTTGAATTCTTTAAAAAAGTGGAGGCAGCCAAAGACTTTCAAACTGCTTTTAGATGAAGGAGAACTTACATTATATTCTCCAGGGAACTCCATTAATATCAAACAATTCATCCTCAAAATAAATGTGAAATGTGCTTGGCGTTCTATACAACAATAAGAAATAATGGTATACATTATACATTACCTTTATATGAAGTAATCATATATCGGATGGATGAATGAAAAAGGATGATGAATATGAAGAAATCATGAATAAAAGCAGTACTAAATAATTCATGAAAGAATAAAACAAGAATAAAAGAAAGGTTCTGGACAGTTTCCAAATAGCTGTGACCAGAGGAAACTGCATCAGATTTACTGAATATATCCGATATTTCTTCAAAAGTTGCAGCGTATCCTAATATACTTTGAAGATTTCCTTTTCAATTTTCATTTTCACATTTATTAGATATTTGACAGTGAGGCGGCAGGAAATAAAGGAAGAAAGAAAGGCGTATGTTATGCAATAAAGGCTTCTGGCTGGAACTGAACCCGGCACGTTGAGGTACACGCCTTTACTATTCGGCTACCAGGCTGAGAATGTTCCTTACCCTCTGGGGGAAGCACATGGTGGAGGTCACCCCACACATCATACCAGCCGGTCCAGTAGTCCATCACCATGTTAGGGCTGTTGGGCTGACAGACAGCAAAGTAAAGGCCCACAATATCATCTCACACAGCTCACTGTCCAGTGTTTCATTAACTGTATACTTAACATCCTCAGTAACAGAAAAAACACGTGGGAACGTATGATACACACCTGGATAGCATTCAGATCCTGGATGTCTCTCTGATTTAGCTTCTGCAGCTTAACTGATCTGATGGCTACAAGATAGGAGATCACAAGTTGTATGTGTGTTCGTGTGTGTGTGTGTGTGTGTGTGTGTGTGTGTGTGTATTAATAAAATACTGTACCTCCATCCACACCCCCTGACTTTAATGTGTTGTGGTTGTCTGATGTGAGCAAGAGCTCACTGATCCCTCTGGACTGTAAAGCCTTTCAAAATAAAACAGAATGTTAAAACAGAAGACACATGGACATTATGAGATTGATCAATTCAATTCATATCAATCTCTATTTGAACATTATGTGTGTTATAATGTAGGGTTGACGGGGCATCTAAATGACCACATCACCTCTTTAATAAAAAGCATGTAACTTTCATCCTTTGCAAAGGATCCATACTCGTTTTCGACCTGCACTGCAATAATAGGACCTCCTTTCTTGAACTAAAAAACACAAACAAACATTTTATTTTAAGGATGACATGTTAAATTAACTGGAGCTACAACAAATGTGTTTCCAGCTATAGTTATTAAAACCAACCTGCAGGGGAACCACTTTGGGTATAAGCTTGTCAAAAAAAGCATTGACAGCCTGAGTAAAGCCTGGGTAAGTCGTCCTCAGTCTCATGCTGCCATCACAGAGGAGCCAGCTGCACACAGACAGAAAACAAGATGCTTGGCTATGACTAAAACCACAGAGCTGCAAGAACAACGCAGGCACAGTGAGTCTAAAATACTGGACAAAGCTTCACACATTAGCCAAATCTTCCCATACAGCAAGATGTTACTTTTTCCTCCTGATTGCACTTCATTGTTGCATTATGTGGTTCAGATCAACTGGCTTTTGTGCTGTGGGGTTAAATTCCCTTACAAACTTAATTTAATTTATTCAGCGACATAAACTAGCTTGTTGAAACAAAGCATTGGACGGGCTCTACGTTCTACTTATACACAGATACTACTACAAATACACAGAAACACAGATTTATATATGCAATAATCTATTCATTTTATCCTCAAATAGTTATATGCAAAGAATACTAGCACTACCTTGGCAGTCCTCCAAGGTCCAGCTCAGAGGATATGTAGGGCCCCGGACGTAAAATCACCCATAATCCCAATTCAGCAGCAAGGCTGATATAGGCTCTGAAACCCAGGTGGAGAGAACAATCAATAAGCCTTTTATTTATGCACAAAAACTAAGTTTAGACCCTGAGTGAGAGCCCATATCTCATTGTTTGAGGTGTGTGAAATGTGCTTGGCAACAAAAGCGGCAGCCTGAGGCATCACGTCCCCCTTCACTTATCACCGTTGTGTCGTTAATTGCTTGCTAAGTTGCTGTTGTTAGGGAGATGCAGCTGTTGTCAGGTGGGACCGCTCTGCTTCTAGCTTCTCCCCTGAGCACTAGGGCTTAGATGATGAGAAGTAAAGGAGAGTATTCCCAACACACCTTAGAGCAGGTAATATTGTTAGAAAAGCTAGAGGGGTGGTGCAAGGTGTTTTCATTCTTATTATGGACATTTTTAAGTTGCATATTTGGTTTAGAGAGAGAGCATTAGGGCTGCAACCAGCAATGAACTGTATGGTGATTAATCATGAGTGAGTTTTGTATTCAGGTCAAGGAAGAGTCAGTGCGCCTTACTCTAAATCCAGCTGTGTGTGGAAGTTGAAAACTCCTCTCCCTGGCTGGTGCAGACTCCATGGCACATACCTGCAAGGATGTGTGACGTTCTCTGTTAACATTCAACCTGTGAGCAGTTTTGAGAAACAAAATACATCCATAGCAGTTTTCTTACGTAGTGAGGGTGTTGATTCCACAGGCTTTCATTTTCATCAGGCGGTCCTTCCAGTAGGCCCTGGGCACACGGAAATAGTGGATGGATCCCCCGAGGATGCGGAAGGGCTCTCCCTCCAGGGTGAACTGGGACGAGTTGGCACTCAGACCCACCTTCCTGCTCATTCGCCATCCCCCTGCTGGCATGCTGGAAGAGGAGTTGCAGTTTATTTGTGTCACTCTCACATAATATAGCACATAGGCTATTGTGCTTGGAGAGACCACATGACATGCTTGATAGGAATTTGAAGATGTCTTGTGTTGGCAGACCCAGCCACAAAGGAGCAGGAACATATTTGAATTCAGAGGCAAGATAGACTTCAACAGATGAGTTTAGAACTTCATATTAACCTTTTAAAATGTTATATGTTTTCTACTTTTGATATTTATGATTATATAAACATGTATAATAATAATATGTATATAATAATGTAATATAATTTAACATCCTTCATGCCATAGTTAGGCTCTCTTACTTCTACCCCCCCCCTCCCCCCCAACAACTAATTCTATGAACTATAGTGATAATTAATTGTGAGCTTTTAGCTTTAAATAATATTATGGCACCAATATAATATTCCTTTGGAGATTTTCTGTATAGTGTGTATTTATAGTAGCGTCGCACTTTGTCTCTAACCATACCCCTACAGAGACTTGTGGCATTGCTATGACAATTTAGTGGATCATTAATCCACTGAACTGCATTAGGTACTGTAAGCAGCCTGAAGTAGCTCTAACTGAAACATATTAAACAATAATAGTGAGAACCTAACTTACCCGAGATATCTGTACATGATGAAGCCTACAATGCACAGACACGTAAGTGCATATTTCCTTTTGTGCAAACTTCTTATCCTCAAAACAACCATCGATAAGATGTGAGATCCCTTCCTGTGACATAGGCAACAGTCTTGTTAAGTTTCCAGCAGCATCTGAGCACAGATAAACGCACAGTGCTGGCATTAATAACGCACCGCCTCCCTCATGGGAGTGCCCCTGAGCAGAGCCGTGGCAATCTAACACACTCATTAAGAGGATTGGCTTGTCTGTCTGTTACACTTCGGCTTTGCAAAACAAAAGTATAGGTGAGGATGCGGAAATGACTTAATCCAAAATAATTTTAGATAGTAATATTGATTTATTAAAACATAAACTATAACATTTTAACTTTTTAAAATTACAAAGCTTATCTTATCAAAAATAGTGTCTATTATTTTTAATGAAATGAGTCCATCAACATATAAAGCTATTCATGGGAACATTTAGTTGCAAATTATATCACCATCTCGAAAATTTTCAATTGCGGGTAACATTTTTCTAAATGTTGCAGACCTATTTTTGTATCATATACAAAGATGGGAAACAAAAATGTATAGTGGGCTGTAGAAAACAGAGTATCACTGAAGCTTGAATTATGTATTGTATTATATTCTCAACGGAACACACACTAAATAACATACTACAATCATACACACATACACAAACATTCACAATGTTTGCTTTAATGTTTCCCTTTTTAAACCAATAATGAGGAAAAAGAGATGTTCCCTTCATCTCCCATCGCCCTCCGACAAAATAGGACTACACTTCCCATGTTTCTTAGAAGTCGGAGCTTGCGCAATATGTTTTCCACGGCCCTAGCTGCTGGTAGTGTCTGTTTGGCATTGTTGTTGTCACATTAAGGGGGCAAAAGAAAGAATTAACGGAGTTAATATAACCCTGAGTGTATCGCATGAGGTAAGCAAGATACCGCAGCTAACTGTGTGCTCTGTCTCTGACTTTACACGAGTGTTGAGATGTTGTCTTGACGAAAAACACAACAGTTAAAATAGTTGTTGAGCGTTAACATTTAGCTAGCAACACAGACAGACAAGCTAGCAGACCACCAAACAAACCGACGAAAGTAAAAGCTTGTGAGACCAGAGGCATCATGCAGACCACACGAGCTACACAGGGAAGGTCTTCACGAATTAAATTGTTAAGACTTTTCGGCAGGCCACAGAGAGCCAGCTAACACGGACTGTTCTCTATTAACGTTACCTAACGTTATGTGAGCTAACCCACTGAGTCAGCTTGCTACCGTTCACTTAACACTAACAGTATCACCAAGAGACACTGGCTGAATAAACTAGCGTTTCACTTTCACCTTGGTGCAAAACTTGTATTATCAACCAAAACTCACCTTGGTTGTGAATACGAGGTGGCGTTTTTCTTGTAATGTTAGAACGTTTACAATGCAGACAGATTCATTGGTGTGTTATAAATAAATCGGACAATAGCAGAATTTGTTAAACGGCTATACTAGCTATACTTTCCTAATTTCAGGACCACATATAGTTTTCATAGTATCAAGTCACACGTTAGCATAACATTTTCTGTAGCCTCAACTTTTTAAATACATTTTTGACTCTAAAATCTGCCAGCAGATTTACTGTAGAAATGCTGGCATCAACCAGAAGGGTTTATGTAATCACTGTCAATGTTCATTGAAGTAAAATAATAATAATAATAATAATAATAATAATGGAAAGTTTGATTCTCATGTATGCAAATGAAAAACATTTGGAAATGCCAAGATTAAAATTTCTAAAACCACTAAAGAAGAACAAGAACAAGAACATGCTCATGTCTACTAATGCTACTGAATAAAGCAGACATGGCTGGGAAAATGAAGTACACTATTATACATACAGTGTATGAACTGTGTATAAACCATTGTATTACAGGCAAGCTCTATATAGAATGTCACTCTAGCATCTCCCGGCATACCAAAGTGAGTCTGTTGCTGTTCTAGATCTGCATTTTAAAGGCTATTGAACATTCCCACTTTGTTTGCTTGGTTTTTGGTTGTGGCAGGTTACTGGTTGAGCCCCTCTGTGCCATGAGAGCGGACCACCAGGTCACCAGCCCCCCCTCCTTCTGCAGTTGATGGATCTGCAGCTGGTCCAGAGATGACAGACAGCGTCAGGGCCTTCCTCCGTAATGTTGCGACGGTCAGAAAACACACACACACACACACACACACACTGTACTCACTTCATGAGCTATGACACGAGGGTATCGATTATTCACAGTGGAATGCATTCAAACTAATGGACCCATTTAGCTTCATTTTGAAATAGAATAGACACTTTATTAGGTACACCTATATAAAAAGGTGTTATGTAAATGGAGTGGACAAAATATTATAAGCACCTTTCAATATAATACACTAAAGTACAACATCACCACTACCTCAGTGTTAAGACAAATGTACATTTACATTTTACATTTAGCAGACGCTTTTATAAGAGCTTTACATAACGTGCATAGAACCATGATCAAAAACAACAATTACCCAAATAAACAAATTATCAGCTTTCTGTCAACAAAATAAATACAATTTAAAAAAATAAAATAAAATAAAAATAATAATAAAAATAGAATTCACGGCAGTATTGGATTGCATTCAGGTGTACATAATAAAGTGGGCAGTGAGTGTAGTATGTTTGTTGTTCAGTTAGGCAGATTAAAGATTGTAATTATGACACACTGACATGTATTCACTAACAAATCTTAATGTAGAGATGTGCTAAAAAATAATGTATTCTATGCTTTTGTCAAAAGTATGTTTCAAAAACATTTAATCCCAACGTACAGTCAAGCAAACAGGTCCAGAACTAAAGAGGGTGAACACAATAAAAGTCTACACTTGCATGTTAAAAATTCCTCTTATACAATTACCCTGAAGTATATGCTACCTTAATGAAGCCTATAATGTTTTATGTAGGACAAATGAGGATGGTTGTTGAACTTTTCTGTTTACTACCTTGAACGTTATCCTTGAGTACATTAGGCTGTAGAGTCCAAAGGTAATGTTTGTCTGGAATAATTCCAAGTATCTCTTTTGTTATCCCATTAATGGTGTCTATCTGCTACCTGCCTATAATGTATCAGAATAGACTTTGTGGAGCCGTCCTATGGAACCTATAGATATGGACAACTTGTGTAAAATATAAGTCATATTAAATATTACAAAACATTATTAAAAATCAACTCAGTTATTATGAAATGGTATTTAATCATTCATTTTAATAATAACTGAATTTGATTGGATATCATTTTTATCAGTGTTTTTATTTCATAATGTTGACATGGATGTTTTAATGTTAGAAGGTTGGACAGAGGACAGATGACAGTGTAATGGAGCATTTTACTAAATAATTAGAAACTGGGATGGCATTGTGTTAGACCTGCATGTCTGCCTACAAGAAGTTCAGTTATCTGCGTTTATATGGAGAATGTATCACAGGGCCTCTGGGTGGTCTCCCTGCTGTTTCAGAGGGTTTTCCAGCTTGACAAGGAGGACAATTCTGCTCTTTACGATATGACATTGGCTATGCACGGCTTATGTACAGAACCATCAAGTCTTAAAATCTTGTTAATGGGATCTACCTTCAGATACGTCATTTCACATTTTCAACAATCACTTATTGAGACATTTCAAAGCTCCAGAACAGAAGTAATTTTTACATGTTAGAAATAAACACGTGTGTATTATCTCGCCCTGGGTTCTGTAGGGGATCAAGGACTCCATATTGGGGATTGGAACAATCTCCAAGCTGGATGCCCGCATTCAGCAGAAAAGGGAAGAACAGCGGAGGAGAAGGGCCAGCGGGGCCCTGGCACAGAGACGGGCACAGAGCGAGGAGCGCAAACCGGACAAGTACGCCAAAATGAAGCTGCTTATTTTGGTTTCAATGCTACTGATTCTCTTACTTAGCCAGTCACATGTCTGCAAAGATCATTTCTGTTCATGGGATTTGTTGGATCTCTTTTTCTTTTTAAAGTTGGAAATGCAGTCCTCTCAGGTAGAACTTCCTCTGCACCTCCCATGACGTGCAGCATTGCCCACAAGCTCTACTGATCAAATGGCTTTATTTACTATAAGCCTTTATCAAACCTAGTAAAAGAGCAGGCATTTACACAGCTTGAAAGGTCACCAAAACCCTGTGTGTGCATTGGGGCTCATTGCACATGTAAACAAGAAGCATTCTCATGCCACTGTTATAATGAAATACATTTGTGAAGGTGTAAATTGAAACACTTTTAATTGGAGTTGTCATGGATCTATGCAGCTCTAATATCACTTCATTTTAAAAGACCTGCCCTGTTACCTTACATATGGGTAAAATCCACTGTGTCAAGTACTGTACCTCCAGTCTGCGCAGACATGTCAACAGCATCCATGAGCTTGTCAGACTCTGGTTAAGTAAGAAAAGTGAAACCAAACCAATATTCAACAGTGATGGACATGAATTATTTTCTCTTTCAGTGATCCCAAAGTAGCCAGCAGGATTTTTCAGTGCTGTGCCTGGAATGGAGGAGTGTTCTGGGTAAGATATTTCACCTACTGTTACAGTACAGCCTCCTCGCTCACACACTATGCTTCATGCTCTAATGCTTTACAGCTGCAAGCTTTGAGTTTCCATGATAATACTACTTCTGAATGGCAGTTTTTTTTAGCTATGTGTTGTCTCAAACATTTCTTTTAGCTTCTTTACAAGTTTGGGAACAAGTCCTGAAATGACCTATGTTATATATTTTGTTGAGTTATATTATTATTATTATTATATTATCCCAAATGTTTCCAACAATGTTCGTTTTATTCAAGGTAACGGTACATTTCATTTAGTCACCCGAGGAAGAAAGGAAACATTATCACACAATTCTACACAGTAATCCAACATTTTTCCTTTAATTGCCAGTTTGCAACACAGTAATCCAGGTATATGATATTTCAGTATAGATCCAACTTACTATGATGCGCTTCTATGACTAGTGGCTCATGACAGCCACCAAGCTAATGTGTATGATAACATTTAAACCTTAGAACAACATTCAACACACTCAAAGTTATTTTTAGTATGATTGTTTTGACCTCAGATATTATCAATGAATACAACAAATCCCATGATCCCACACTACTTCACAAAGTCATTAAACTACATCTTTTGCTATTGTTTTGATTGAGAGACCACTACTGGCAGAAATGACACTTTGTGTTTGTGTGTGTTTAATAGCCTCTGTACTTAATCCTCTGGGTGCTGTCTGTAGATACCAAAAAGCCATAAAATGTCTTGAATGGGATTATTTCAAAGCAAAACTTCACACGCTTTTCTGGTGTTTTCTATTTGATTTTAATTTCCAGATTGTGTAATTTTTAAGGTTGATATAACCTTTAATGTTTAATGTTGTTTTCCTGATTTTGAAAACCGTCCTGTTGAAGAGTAACTATAGCATTTCATTTTCTCCCTCCAGCTCAGTCTGTTTCTCTTCTACCGGGTGTTTATCCCACTGCTGCAGACTCTCACAGCAAAAATCATTGGTATGTATGGCAACTTGTGAATGTGTGGCATGTCCTCTGGCTTGTGGTAGGAACCAGTCTGTCAACAAGCTGTTTTTGCTCCAGGTGACCCCTCCCTCCATGGCAGTGTGTGGTCCTGGTTAGAGTTCATCCTGACCTCCGTCTTCAGTGCTCTCTGGGTTCTCCCTCTGTTCGTCCTCAGCAAGATAGTCAACGCCATCTGGTTCCAGGTTAGGCCCCGCTTTGCTAGGCTGTAAGATGTGATGGCTGAACACCTGACCTTTTTTAGCCCATTACTCAGTCTTAACATACTACTTTCACAAAGTTATCAAAATCATTTTCAGGGGTCTTTAAAGGATTTTGTGACATGCTGTCTGAACACCAAAACACACCACTTGACAGGCATCATATGATGCGGCAGTGTGTTTTGCACTTAAGGCTGCATAATGTATCGTATTTTATTGTCACAGAGAGTTTTTGTAATGGTTACAGTACAATACAACTATGGGTTTGAATTAGCCTGAAATTCTAACTTGTTGTCTGAGGCACATTGTTGGAAAACTCTCTTGGACTTTTCTCAATGCTTTTATGCAGAGGATCATGATGTAATAGTACTGAATACATACACAATATTTATAATATTATAGTATTGTAATTAGTATATAGTATTGTAATTAAAATCATTTCACTACACAGAAACAACAGTCTGTTCATAGTCAGGTGTAATCTCCTGTCATCACATAGCAAAGGACAACTGTTTTCTTCAATTTTTTTTTGCAGTTTGGCTACACTGACACAGATATAGATATCAGTGTGTCATTCTCTGTTGCAGGATATAGCTGACCTGGCATTTGAAGTGTCTGGATGTAAAGCGCAGCCGTTCCCCAGCGTCAGTAAGATCATCGCGGACATGCTCTTTAACCTCCTCCTCCAGGCACTCTTCCTCATTCAGGTACGTTTTTGCAGACTTCACTTTTCTGCATCACAAAGTCATGTCGTTCATAAACCATCAATAAAAGATGCCTAATTGCACTTTGCATAAAGAGTCTGGTTATTCAGAACAGCTGCTACCAGCAGCAGCATCTCCAGCACGTCAGGCAAACAATTGAATTTCTAGACTCTAGTCAATTCAGACAATGTTCAGACTATAAGAAAGGCTTCATGGCGTCACACTTCATGGGGTTGTTTTTTTCAGAAACTGGTGAAGAGGGCTGTTGTTACTTGTTTTTGCACAACAACTTGATGCATTCATAACTAACAGATACTACAACATCTCTGCTCTCTAAGCTTATGAAAGTGCACATTTCTCTCTCAGTACAGTCTTGGTGAGTTGCGTGTGTTTTGGTGGTCTTCTAGGGTATGATCGTTAGCCTCTTCCCCATTGATGCCATTGGACAGATGGTTAGCCTCCTCCACATGTCTCTGCTCTACTCCCTGTACTGCTTCGAGTATCGCTGGTTTAACCATGGTGAGATACATTACATTCTCCACCCAAAATAAATCATCTGCATTGAATGGAGAACTCAAAACAAACGTGGCTGTTTGTTTAAGGCATAGAGATGCACCAACGGCTGTCCAATATTGAGAGGAACTGGCCCTATTACTTTGGCTTTGGTTTGCCCATGGCTCTGCTGACCGCCCTGCCCTCCTCATACATCATCAGGTAAGACTTCTAATTTGTGGTTAATTGATACTGATACTAAATTATTAGTTGAAGCCTTACTTTTGACATTTCAAAAAGAATATGTATATAAGCTCATTTGTCCATTCTCCATTTTGTTTTTGTCACATTATTATCACAGAACAGTTATCAAGTTACTTTGTGACCTACTGCACTTTTCCAGCTCCAGTCAACTCTGAAATGTGTTTGTGCTTTGTGTCTGCCCTCAGTAAGAAAGCCCTATTAGACAAATAGTGAAAGAGGGGGAATTTTCCTAATTTGGAAGTTCATTCTTGACGATTGGGAAAAATATATGTAACAAAATAATGTTAACGTATGAAGGGAAACAATCATGGAATTGATTCAAAAATGTTTTATTCTCTAAAGAGTATAGTTTAGAAAACAACAGAAGGGATTTTAAATGAGTGATGAGCTGATAATGCTTTACTGCATTTACTGTATGCTGTGTATTTTGTTCTTTCTTTTCTACCTAGTGGCTGCTTGTTCTCCATCCTCTTCCCTCTATTCATCATCAGCGCTAATGAGGCCAAGACACCAACAAAGCTGTAGTGAGTGTGAAATGAAGATAACACTTTTTCTTTTAAAGAATAGTTTCTTTCAATGCATGAGTTGCTGATCACATTTGTGTTTTCCACTCTTTCAGCCACTTCCAGCTGCGTCTCTTCTCGCTGGTTGTGCTGATCAGCAACAAGCTTTTTCACAAGACGGTCCACCTGCAGTCCTCCCTGACATCATCCACCTCCTCAGAGAGGCTGTCATCCCCCCACACCTCCCCCAGCCGCCAGAGACCTCTGCCCAACCAATGATGGATCCACTTGAAGGAGACAGGAAAGCAGTTAATGAGTGACTTCACTCTGTGTGATTTCCCTTAATGAAGACGATAAGTGGTTTAGAAACGAAGGGTTTACATGTTTTTACTGATCTCTGGCCCTTTGGCTATTCATTTGCAACCCCCACCATACACATATTCAGTGTGACACAAAAATCGACTTCCGTGTGCCTCACACTCATAACACATTATACACTCAGCTCTTGACTTGTTTTTTTGTTTAGTTTTTTTGTATAATGTGCCATTTGAGTGACTACTTAAATAAATGACAGCATAAGAAATCATGTAGTTTTAATATGTTGAAGCAAACTTGTGACTAAAGAAGGATTTTTTTTTACTTTGAAGGAGCTTGTTTGCATTCAGAAGGAAAGCACAGTTGTTTTACCTCCACTACATGTTTTCTTGATGTTGCAAGTCACATTCCTTCATCACAGATTGAATACTTGCTTACACATGGATGTGTTTGTCAAATGATGGTGTCCTAGCAGTACCAGGAATATCTTTATAGTTAAAAAGGGAGGCTTTTTTTATTGTGTAAGCTTTGTTTTAGTAGAATATACAAATCAGTTCAAGAGCTGCTATAAAAAGGATTGGTGACCTCAGTAATGGAAACCAAATAACAAAGTCACTCTTGTCGTGTGTTGACTAAAGGTTTGCTTGGTGTCTCATCCCAAATTAAAATCTCACCCCAGCGTCTGATGAGATGTACGTTGCAAACCACGAGGTAACACCAACAAAGGAAAAGCTGCCTAAGCGTTTTCAGCCTGTGTGAATTTAGTAGATGATAGGTGAGATGACACTGCCAAAATGCTGCATCTATGTTTTGTTTATTTCACTTCAACCACTACAATGCTACGCTCTGTAATAAAGGAAAGAGTCACATAGTTCCAGTCTTTGTATCTTAACAAATGGGTGATCTGCCTTGACCTGCTCTAGTTTTCCTGCAGCGAGCTGAAGCAAATATAATTGGTCCTCACAGATTATCTGCAGTTTAGTTTTTGTGCTGTATATAATGTTAATACATCCTGAATGTTCAACCAGAAGCCCACCACCATGCAGCGACCCAGTCACCAACTTTTCTCTCACTCGTCAGAGCTCATGGCCAAGGGGAGGGGGCCATGATTTTGAAACAGTGTGCAATTATTGTAAGAAGAGCATAGTGTTTGTGCAGACTGATAAATGTGAGGTTTTGTAAAAGTAATACGTCTAATTTCAATAAAATTGGTCAGTATTCAATATTTTGATCACTGTGTTCAGTGTTTTGCTACTATGAAGAGGACTAGAGAGGACATTTCTAACTCAACAGTGAAAAGATGAAGAAAATGACACAGTTGAGACCTCAGAGAGTGTTCACACTGAAAAGCCATTTAAACAAGAACATAAATTAATGTTTAAATTACAGAGGAAAGTGGGTGTGGCATGTTGATTTCAAATAAATGTGTGCCATTTCGAATAATAATAGGGTTGAAATATATATTATATAAAGATATTTTGAGTGCAAACCACAATATATAGTAAGTGCTGTATGTTGAGAAGCAGTAAGTCTGTGTCACAGTGAGAAATGAATATATAACTTTTATTATGATCACTTGAGGGAGCTGGCACTGGAGAAAGCTGACAACAGACAGCACACACACTAGTGTAGCTTCTTATGTGTCCAAACAGGAGGCAGATTAACGATGGAAACATGTTAAGACTGCATATTTAGTTTGTATACAAACCTACAGTCAACTGTCCTCTAGATTGTTAATGTGTGATTGCATGCCAGTGTTATGTTATATTGTCATAGTTGTGTTTGACTGGTGGCACCACTGAAATGATGTCTTAAGAGTTTTCCATATTGCACCAGTAGGGGACGACACGTTGCCTTTCTTCACTAAGGACACGTCACTACACTACAGCGGCAAGGTAGGGAACCAAATGTGACTGACAGCTAACGAACCAATCAGACTTATTTGGAATCACTGTTGACTGACGCTCCACCAATAAACGCGCACCATAGCGTGGTTTGGGGCGGGATAAGTTCACGGTGAAGGTTGTGTGAGAATAGTGTAGTGTATGAATAGCAGGAGCGGAGCGGGTGAGTCTTACTGAGCATTGAAAATTAAACCTGATAGCTAATTTAGGAGCATCGTTTGTTATTTTAAGTTGTTGTCCTGCTGCCATATATGAAGGAGTCTTTGGTATTTTCAAAAGAAGATGAAGAGAAGAGGCGTAGTGTCTAGGGTGTTCATTAAACTGCAGCTAGCAAGTTAGCCTCGCTAGCTACTCACACTTTTAACTGGATGGAAGCCGCATCAACACTAGCCGGCCTGATGACATAAGATGCGGTCTGATCCATAACAATGCTTGTATTCATTTTAAATATGCACGTGGTGCGTGTAAATAACTAGTTGACAAATATTAGCTGCTGCTCATTTCCTGGCTCTGTGATGTTGGTTAACTGTCACTACTTCTAAGGCTCGCTCTGCTGCATTGAAAGTTAGCATTAATTAGACCTCTGTTGAGCTCGAAGGTTTGTGTTTTCGTTTGTAAAAACTTGCAAAATTGCAAGAAGACGGGCACAAATCCCTGCAGGAGTTTTCCAGTGGGTTTGCTTCCTGGTTTCTGACGCCACAGCTTAGTGCGTGGCCTTATCTGGTTGGGTTGGACATGGCAGTTGACTCTTAACAGTTGGAAGACTGATTTTTTTTACTTTGAGTATCTGGCTGGCTTAAAATCTGACCATGAAAAGATTTCCTTATTGTTTATAGGATTTTTTTTAAAATGAAACTTATATAAGGCAATGTTGGGCTTTTCTCCACAGCCCTCCTATTTGTGCCTCTTTAGTCTTACAGTGCTGGTCTACCTCCCATTAGGTAGTACGGTGAGCTGTCCCTAACCTCGCCGAAATGACCAAGCTGGGCTTCCTGCGTTTGTCCTATGAGAAGCAGGACACACTGCTGAAGCTGCTCATCTTGTCTATGGCTGCTGTCCTCTGTGAGTCCTCTGTTCTATACACAACAGGATTGTCTCCCTAATGCTAAACGCAAACACAACACAGTGACCCATGTGCTTTTCCTTGTCTTCAGCATTTTCCACCAGACTGTTTTCCGTCTTGAGGTTTGAAAGTGTCATCCATGAGTTTGATCCGTAAGTTATTTCTGTCATTTCCTACGATTGTCAATAGATGTCACTTCTCAAAGCAATGGTTCACTTTCTCCTTCATCTCACCTACAGATACTTCAACTACCGTACCACCCGCTTCCTGGCAGAAGAAGGGTTTTATAAGTTTCACAACTGGTTTGACGACAGGGCATGGTATCCTCTGGGGAGGATCATTGGTGGCACCATTTATCCAGGTAGGAGTCTGAATAAAATGATTAGTGAGCAGTGCAAGTAGAGGAGCGTGGGCATATAAACTTCATTCTGGGTTGTTTTGATATTGTTTGGAGAGGAAGTGGCACTAATGCAAAGCTTACTTGAACACCTCTTGTTTCCCTCTCCTCTCTCTCACCAGGACTGATGATCACCTCTGCCGTCCTGTACCACGTCCTACATTTTTTCCACATCACCATTGACATTCGCAATGTCTGTGTCTTCCTGGCTCCCTTGTTCTCTTCGTTCACAGCCATAGTCACCTACCACTTCACCAAGGAGTTGAAGGTAAAACACACAAGATACACAACAAACTATGTTATTCTGGGGCTGCACTCCAGCGATTTAGCTTTGCACTTTAATTAAATGAAGGGAGTCAAGAGTCAGAGAAAGAAAGGAGAGCAAAGCAGCCGAGTCGGATATATCCTGACTTTTTGTTCCCGGTTAGTTTGTATGACTCACTAGTGTCTTTTTTTTTTTTTTTTTTTTAGGCCCTCCTAGCCTCATAAATGCCCACATTTTTTAAACTCCGCACCACCAGTTGGTAAACAATGCTTTCTGTTAGATATTTGGAATTTCGAGCCCAATCTGAGACAATCTGATGACATCTGGGTTATTTCCTCACGCTTAAGAATGTTCCCTTCAGAGCCACTAAAACATTGATTTCACAGGTTGACAGGTAGTCTTTAACTAGTATCCTATTAGTAGCCTTACTGGAAGGTACACCCAGTAGACAAGGAGCTTTTTTCCCTGTTGAATGTTGCATGCATTTAATATGCTTTTATTGATATATGAATATACACATTATTGCCACTAAATAGACTTTTGTCTGTGTAGGATGCAGGTGCTGGGCTCCTTGCTGCTGCCATGATTGCAGTGGTGCCTGGTTATATCTCTCGTTCTGTTGCTGGCTCCTATGATAATGAAGGTATACACCTGATGTAAATAACAATGTTACTTAAAGAAAAGCTCACAAAAAGATTGTTCATTAACCTCCCCGTGCTGTCCTGCTCAGGTATTGCCATCTTCTGTATGCTGTTGACCTACTACATGTGGATTAAGGCTGTCAAAACAGGGTCCGTGTACTGGTCGTCCATATGCGCACTTGCTTACTTCTACATGGTGAGGAGATCTAAAGATGCACATGTTTTACTGAATGAATTCTGAGTTTACAGAACCCTGATAAGCTGTTTGTGTATCTAGGTTTCTTCCTGGGGTGGCTACGTGTTCCTCATCAACCTTATCCCCCTCCACGTCCTGGTTCTGATGCTCACAGGACGATTCTCTCACCGCATCTACGTGGCTTACTGCACAGTCTACTGCCTGGGCACCATCCTCTCCATGCAGATCTCTTTTGTTGGTTTCCAGGTAAGGTGAAAAAGTTCTGTCTTGTGTTGCCTGGGTTAGTTGAATTGTGCCTCGCCTTCCAAGACATGTCCAGAAGAGAGAGAAAAGTCTTGCCTGAATTGCATAGTTCAATCATTAAGTCATGCAGTAGGAAAAAGAGGTCTCACTCTGTTCTGTGGCGCACAGTTCACTTCCCTGTCTCTCTCCTCTCACATACAGCCGGTGCAGTCATCGGAGCACATGGCAGCCTTTGGTATGTTTGGCTTGTGCCAGATTCATGCCTTTGTGGACTACCTACGCAGCAAACTCAATGCCCAGCAATTTGAGGTGCTCTTCAAGAGCGTCATCTCCCTGGTGGGCTTCATCCTGCTGTCTGTGGGCACTGTTCTCATGCTGACTGGTAAGAGGGTTGACAAGGTGCACCAGTAGATACACTGGCAAAGGGCAAAGTAGTGGATGGAAACAAACCTTTTTTTAAGATTTGCTTCACTCCTACCTTCTCTCCTTTTTGAATGAGAATAAAATTTAAAATCTTTAGTTTTGGACTCGACTGACCAAAAGTATACTTCCCTCAGGTAAGATCTCTCCATGGACTGGTCGTTTCTACTCCCTGCTGGACCCCTCCTACGCAAAGAACAACATTCCCATCATTGCCTCCGTCTCTGAGCACCAGCCCACAACCTGGTCCTCGTACTACTTTGACCTCCAGCTGCTGGTCTTCATGTTCCCAGGCAAGTCCACTAGCATCGGAAATTAGCGGGGGCAAAGGGGAAAAATGCCTCAAGACATATCAGATTTGCCCCTAAAAAAGATGATCTATGGGTAAAATGCCCAAGATTTTGAGAATAAAAAGATATTTACCAGTTTAGGCCAATATTCTAATGCTACATTAAACCATTTTATATTAATTCTATTAATTTAATTTTGGTCTGTAACGCACTCTGACACAAACTGCCTGACTGGCTGAGGTCAGGAGATCCTGCAGCTGCAGTGAAGAAGCTGCTGCCACAGACTGGAACCTCATTAAAAAAAGATCCAACTGTTAACGAAGGAAGTGATTCTAGATCGTCACCAACGATGAATCTCGTTGAATCTCCCCCTCCACTATAATTATTGGTATCACTGTTGTTTGTGATTGTGTTTTAAATGGCATATTGATTCCACATGATTGCACACTTAGAACAGCAACATGTTATGCTTTTTATTTACTCGTGCACAAGCTGGCGATTACTGGAACGTTATGCATTTTCATTTGGGCTCATTTCACATTTAAAAACAGCACCTTCATGAACTAATTATTATTTTTGCCCCCCAATTTTGGAAATGTTTTCTTTTTTATTTCCTACACTAAAGTGCACACAAACACAGAGGTTTATTCTGTATGATAACAGATAACATCTTAAATGCAGATGAAGCACACAGCTCACTAAATGCTTGTTTGACTGGTGTTTGCCTTCCCTTTCCTCACAGTTGGTCTGTACTACTGTTTCAACAACCTGTCTGACGCCAGGATCTTCATCATCATGTATGGAGTCACCAGCATGTACTTCTCAGCTGTCATGGTACGTCCTGTATAGAGCTACACATGCGCCTCAAAGGATTTGTTTGCTTTTGGGGTTTGTCACATTCCACCAGTGTCCCCAGAGCGCTGCACATTCACAGCATTACATATAACTCAAGTAAATTGAATAAAAAGGGAAGTGAATTTGTCACTTTATACACACATGTTAATCTACTGCTTGTTTGTTGCCTCCTCAGGTGCGTCTGATGTTGGTACTGGCTCCCGTCATGTGCATCCTGTCAGGCATTGGTGTGTCCCAGGTGCTAACCACTTACATGAAGAACCTGGATGTCAGCCGGCCGGACAAGAAGAGCAAGAAGCAGCAGGACTCCACCTACCCCATCAAAAATGAGGTAGGACGCCTGAGACACTGATTTTAAATGTCTGATTGATGACTGATTCAGATGTGCTATTATGGCTGTTAGAGGGTGTGCCATCTACAGACTGACATTTTACATTTCAACATGGTTAAACATCATCATTTTGATGTAAAACCAGCAGGAGGCAAGGTGATAATGACAGTATTGAGATGTCACTATTTAGCCAGATTAAATAACTCTAAGCCAATTCTAGATAATACTTCCATGTTGATGACCTCTACCTTTTTTTTCTTTTCTTTTTTTTATAGTTCCTCAGCTATATATTATGATAATGAGGCTAACATGCTGAAGTAGCAAGTCAGAAGTTAAAGTAAATAATTAACTGTGTGTCCAGGGCCTTTTTTGAAGAATGGATAAATGTTGAAATGGATTGTACAAAGCTAGTGTCCCAAATCCACACTACATACCAATTCTATATATTTACCATAGTGTAGTTTTAGCAGTTGGTATACAAAAATATCAACATACCTAACTGCTTTATACTATCAGGAAATTATGCAATATGTGTGATGTCAGTTGTCAATCAAACTGCGACTTTGTAAATTACTTCACAAATAGTCAGTCATAGTCATACTAGACCATATTTAGTATGCATACTGTCTACTTTGAGTATACTCCTTTTGGAACACAACCTGCTTAGAATAAGTATGGATTTGGGACACAGCCTGTGTATATATTTTTTGTTTTATTTTATATTTTAGTCAATTTTGTTTCTAGTGGTGGTCATTTACTTATGTAAAGTTTTGAGGTACCTTAGTATTTCTATTTTATGCTCCTTAGTACTTATACTCAAATGCCAACATTTTTATATTTTATACATTTAAGCTTCTAAAGTAAAATTGTATGCATTGGTAAATATGAAATCAGTGATTTCTGCCTTTCCTGCTTCTGACCTCTTACAAAAAACCAGCGTCTGGTTGGAGCTCCACGTGTCTGAGTTGAGACTAGATTTCTCACATGAATCTTTTAATTTGAAAATCTTGTGTAATGTGTACTCTCTTACTAATAGAATGTGGTGACATTCTTATGTAAAAAAGCATTCTAGAACGGTTTCCCAAAACCATCTTTTGTTTCAGTTTTCAGAATAAAAGCACACTGATGTCTCATAGACAGACCAAGTACAACTTGGTGACATCCTGTGTTGCATATTTCTTCCAGGTTGCCAGTGGGATGATTCTGGTCATGGCCTTTTTCCTCATCACATACACCTTCCACTCTACATGGGTGACCAGCGAAGCTTATTCCTCTCCCTCAATTGTCTTGTCGGCACGTGGAGGTGACGGCAGCCGCATCATCTTCGACGACTTCAGAGAGGCCTACTACTGGCTCCGCCACAACACTCCTGAGGTCAGTCATACCAAAAAGACATGAAGAATACTTAAACCAGTAAGGAGTTGTTAACTCTTTGAATGATCTGAATTGTAGACAGATTTTTGTTTGGAGTTATGCGAATAAGTGAAAGGGCTTCCACTCCACTCAGTTATATTTTGTTTCCAGGATGCCAAAGTCATGTCATGGTGGGATTATGGATATCAGATAACTGCCATGGCTAATCGAACCATTCTAGTGGACAACAACACATGGAACAACACACACATCTCTAGAGTTGGACAGGTGAGCTGGCTAACTGTTGGGTGTTCATGTTGATCATGTATATAAAGTGCTGCTGACCGGGCTGTTGTTTGCTCTGTAGGCCATGGCATCCACAGAAGAGAGGGCCTATGAGATCATGCGGGAGCTGGATGTCAGTTATGTCCTGGTTATCTTTGGAGGACTGACGGGTTATTCTTCAGATGGTATGTCCCAAGTATCCCTAGGCCAGAGTTAGTACAGTACAACAGTGTGGCTTTTAAGGTAGCTCAACTTCAGACACATTCCCACAGAGTTGGATTCAATAGGCTTGGGTTTAATAGTCTGTTATTACCAGACTCGGTCACATGTAATGGCGATTCTTTCATGTGATGGTGTATAACCAGCTTTGTCATTGAACGTCACAGAAAAAGGGAAGCAAAAAATAAGACCTAATATCTTAAAGGGCCCTTTTAGCTCACTCCTCTAATTAAATGATCTGTCTGCATCATAGACATCAATAAGTTTCTGTGGATGGTCCGTATCGGGGGAAGCACAGACACGGGCAAACACATCAAGGAACACGACTACTACACTCCCACCGGAGAGTTCAGAGTGGACCGCGAGGGTTCGCCTGTTCTGCTCAACTGCCTGATGTACAAGATGTGCTACTACCGCTTCGGCCAGGTCTACACGGAGGCCAGTGAGTAACTTAAAACCTAGTGTTTGTCATCGTGCACGACCTGCTTTTACCTTGCAATCACAGGCCTATTGTGAATGACCCACATTAAAGGACTGTTTAGTTTAGGATGGTTTATGATACTTCATGTGATACTCTATATTTTAACCATAGTTAGACAGAACTGTTGGCAAAACCCATGGAGCAAAGCTGAACATAACGGCCAGTTGAAACTTTTCCAAAGATCTACGGGGGGAAGACCTGCAGCTTCTAAACTGACTAGACAGTCAGCAGACAAGACATGAATCAGGAGTGATGCCTTAATATTCATGTTAATGGTCCTCATTAAATATAAAACTAGTCTTCTGTAGCGTAATTCTGATGATCTCAATGATCTTCTCTGCAGAGCGCCCACCTGGTTATGACAGAGTGAGAAATGCTGAGATTGGGAACAAAGACTTCGAACTGGACGTGTTGGAAGAGGCGTACACAACAGAGCACTGGCTGGTTAGGATATACAAGGTAAAATGGCTAACCTTTTCTCCTTACCTGGTCCTTTGACCTCATCTTCATATCAGTCTATAAGGATTGTTGGGAACCCCAAATTGAGTTGCTGTTGAAGATCAGATCGTCTGAACCAGTTTAGGAAATCCGTTTTGTAGACATGCCAGATTGAGGGAGATTGGTACACCAGAAGGGTAAATTACAACATTTCTTTACAACTTAAACCTGGAATTACAGCTGTCGAATCAACAACTATTTTTATCATTTACTGATTTGGTCATTTTTCAAGCAAACACAACAAATATTAGCGGTGTCCAGGTTCTCAAATGTGAGTGTGCAACTTCTATTGGTCACATATTTAATATCTTTGGGTTTTGAACTGTTGGCTGGACAAAGCAAGACATATGATGACATCACCCTTGGCTCTTCTTTTGTTATATAGGCCAAGTCAATGGAAAAATATGACAATTATTCATTAATAAGAATAATTGTTACCGCTCTACCTGGAATACATTTAAAATCAGACAGGAAATAGATTAGTCTGTCTGAGGTTGGCTTGTTCTTTTCCATTGACTATACTATTACAAAATGCTATGCCCACATTCAAAAATATAATATGAACTGTGAACAACCACATTTCAACAGCCTTTTCTAATTAAGTCTTATGTTCCATCTCTCAGGTGAAAGATCTGGACAACCGGGGTCTTTCAAGGACATAGAAGCATCAGGCAGCAGTAAAAACAGCCTTTTAGAGCACAGCACTGAATGCCTTCCCCTGTGGTCTGCAGATGAGTGGGAAAAAAGTACTTTTTATACTTTTTGTTTGTGGGAAGAAAATTGCATCCAAGAGATTTTGTTTCTTTTTTTTGTGGATGATTTTCATTTTTTATTTTGTTATGTCTCATCTGGGATCAGAGGGATCTGGTGTCAAAACGTCCAGTCTGATGTCAGGAAGTGTAATTTGCCGTGAAGCGGTTAAAAGAAAGCAGTGTTCATTTAAGAGCACTTTGGATTTTTACAATGTGGTCAATAAAAGTGGGATTGAACGTGAGAACAGTGGTTTGTCTTTTCCTCCTCTTCCACGATAGAGAATTACTTGATGTAGGAACTTTATGAAGTTGATCCAGACAGCAGTCTTTAAATCAGGTTGAGACCCACAACTGGTTGAATGGATTGCTAGCTACATTACATTTGGCTCATCAGCTGATATAAAGTGTATAAAAGCTGTAGCCTACACCTTCATAATCAAAGTAAACTAGATGCCACTGCAGTTTAATTCTGAATTACTCAGTTTAGCCTGTATTTGGTTGGATGCTCACTGTACTCCCAAAATGAACTTGAAATTGTTGTTCCTGGATCTTAACAGTACTGTGATATAGTATGTAGGCTGTATGATGATGCACTTGTGATTCATCACCAGCACTCATTTGATACATTTTGTTTTCAACCATGATTCTATGCACTTTATGTAAAACTCTTATTTGGAAGTCGCTTTGAATAAAAGCGTCTGCTAAATGTAATGTAATGATGCATTCAAGACTTAAGAAATCTAGTATCAAACTTGTGTTTTAAGATCTTTTTATTGTAGTGCGATTAGCAAAACGTGTCAACTTTATATTAAAATGAACAATACATAATAATAGGGGAAATGAGAATACATTCAGAACAAATATAAAAATTTAAATGAAAATTCAAATGGTCTGTTCAGACTCACTCAGATTAGTAAAACCATTTAAAACGTAACGTATAAAGTGTCCATTAGCTCCTCGGTTTTTTTTTTTTTTTTTTTAAATGGCATATATACAGAGCTTCTCAGAATCTGGGCTGGTCTGGCAGATCTTCCAGAAGGGCAGGGTTCTTTCTGTAGATGTAGGCGTTGGGATTGTCATCCAGCTTCACCAGCTCAGCCAGTGACGACACGCAAGGATCTCGATCGACCAGCATCGTCGGTAGGCGGGAGGATTTGCGCTCAATCCGGCAGGAACGGCGCACTGGTGTCAGAAACTTAAGATCTTTGATGTTGCTCTTTCTCCTGGATGTGCTGGCATCACTTTCAATTGTCTTTTTGACACTAAATTGGATATTTGAAGATAAACATACTGTATTACAAGTGAAAATAAATTACTTTGTGGCTCTAAGTCATGGTTTAACAATGAAAGCATTAGAGAATTACGTTGACAGACTCACCTTTGCAGGTAAGGAGTTGTCTTCACACTGTACTTTACTACTGAAGCACCCTCCATCTGTGGTGTGGTCTCCATCACACCCTCATCACCACTTTCTACTTCCTCAACATCCGTCTCCACTTTCTGGTCATCACTTTCTTCTTTATCCTTCACATGCTCAGGCATTTCATCCTTTGGCTTGCTGTCCTCCACTTCAACATCACTGCACACATCTGTCATCTGTGAAAGTTCTAATGGAAACAAAATGGAGTGTTTGTGTAAATTAGAACGTCTGTATGGAGTACAACAACTGCAGTCACAATAACTAGTATTGACCTTTAGACCAGGAATGCCAGTGACCTGAGCAGATTCATTATTTTAAGAACTGATCTAATACCACTGAATTGACTAAATGCACCACTCCAGAAAAACTAGAGTGGACAGAGACAGGTGAACTTACCATCGCTGCATCTTGAGGGTGTCGCCATGGCCTCCAAAGCATCACACAGGTTCACAACAATCTGTCAAAATGAAAACAAAGAAAAAGGTTTATCACTTTAGAAGGTAAGATTTTTGAAACTGCAATAGAAATTGTGCCTGTTTCCTTACATCATCCACTCTCTCCTGTGGGTCAACAGGCAGATCTGCATCAGAGTTTTCGAGCAGGTCCAGGGTGGTGTTCATGATCACTGGAGTTTGACTGTGTATTGTTAACTCTGCTCTCTGGGTATCTGCACAGAGAGCAGCAGCTGAGTCTGGCTTGTGTGCTCCCAGACTGGGTTCAGGAGCAGGGTAATACTGTGCAGCCGGCTGAGGGTCAACACGAGGCTGAGATTTGAGACCAGCGTCAGGTTTTGAGGGTGCTGCTGTTGTCATGGCTGGTCTCTTGGCGGTCTTGCCCTTGGAAGCCAGCCACTCAGCCAGTTTGGCTCTGCAGGGGGAACACAAAAACAGTTGTAAACATTTCTGATGTACAGTAACACCAAGGCCAACACCAAGCATGCATGTAAGAAAAATTTTACCTTCTTTCCTCTGCAGTCTCCATGGGAAATCTGTACTGGCTGAGGGTGCTTAAGACAGGAAGTTTGTTGACTTTCTTGTCTGTCACTGGAATCTTTGGCTTTGAGCTCTGCGTCCCATGAGCCTTAGTGGGAGCCTTGGTAGTGTTTCGGGAGATGGTACTGGTTAGTGTTGCTGGCACGGTTCTGGCAGGAGGGCGAGCAGAGTAGAATCCAGCAGGAGGACGGCCGGTGACAGCGGACCTGGACACCTGAGCAGGTCTATCTAACGCTGACTTGGACCTCGTCTGTGCCGGGTTTTGTGTGCACTGCGCAGGAAGGTCAGCAATGGATCTGGACCTCATTTTTGCCACATTTTCAACTTGCTGGCTCTGCGTTTTGGGATCCGCCACTCCCATAATGGCACTTGACTTCCAAATGGATCCAATTTTTGACTGGACAATCCTGCCTTTGTACATGCCGGGAGCAGATTTAGATAATGGCACAGCCGTTAGTGGCTTTGGAGCTTCTGCAACTTTTTTCTTTGTTTCTTTCCCAGCCTGTTCAGTGAGGAAGGCCTGGCTATGTGTCTGTCGTGGTTTGGCATCAGTAGCAGCAGGTCCTTTCCCATCTCGCTGCACAGTCTTTAACCTTTTGAGAGCTTCAGCAGACGTTGCCCTTGTGTCTTTCTGTTTGACCTTGGATTTAGGAGGACCATTTTTTGCCAGGGTTTCCTCATTTTTGTTTCTTGTCAGTTGGGAGGGAGCAGCAGACGTTTTATCTCTTTTGATAAAGGATTTGATTCCATTTGCTGGCTGAGCATTTTCCTTGTTTCCCTAATAGTTAAAACAAGACAATTAGGCTGAATGTGGGCTAAAAACGCTCTTAACAAAACTTATTTAGAAGTCGACACAACAGGACAAGTATTTCATCCAATATTTATTAACATTAACATACTTTCTTATGGGTGGGGTTTCGTCTTGAAACTGCGACGTTGTCCATCGTAAAGTCTCAGTCGGGTTAAGTCAATGGAGATTTCTGGAAGGCGAACAAAATACAAATAAAGGTATGACTGCACGGAATAACCTAGGTCATTAGGTTATATAATCATCTAGCATGCTAGGATTATATTTGATAAATATAAAAGTAAGGTCTTATTACGCCGTGAACTGTCAAGTAATGGCAGTGTTCATAGTCTTCTTTTACAGTTTGAGAAAATAGCATCTACAAGTACAACGTCTATGTATCTGCCTTCGTGAGAAATGTTGCACATATTACAATTAGTTAATATGTTAAAATTAGTTTTAAGTCGTGCCACATATACACATCAAAAAGCAAAGAAACACTATCATCAAATATTATAGCATAATATTATGCTAATTCAGTTGTCTGGCTTAACGTTTTAGCAAACGTGACGGATAAAAGCGAATAAACGTTAATGTTAGTGGGACGTTAGACGTTAACTGTACGGAACATTGATCGTATTGTGTGGTCTGGTGCGCTGACTGTGTCTATACCTATATTAAAGTAAAGTTAAAAATAAACGTTAACTTACTCTGCACGAAAACAAAGTCCCTCCAACGCAGAACAACTGAGGAGCAAAACACGTCGCTTGCTTCTCTGCGGAAAAATATTCGATTTGACTTGGCGCTGCAGCGCTGCAGTTGGTCAGGCTAATATCGCGAGATAACAAAAGTAACCAATAGAATGTCTCAAAACTCAGGACGAGAATTGAAGAAGACTAGTGCATGTATCCCTGCTGTTTGAATGTTTGAATACAAATAGGATTCCACAAATACCGGTCCATTTAAACAGCTACACGCCAAGCACATAAGAGCCACTGTAAAAACGGTGATTTAGTTACAAATAGCTATGACTTCAATTAGGTAGTAATCATCATCACGTTGCCGAGTGTACAAATGACTTATGCACATGTCCACTGTCTTATAAGGAGATTGGTGGGTCTGTAGGTCAGTCATCAGCACAGTGAGAATTAAATCTTAAAAACAATATATTTTCTGCATAAGTAGAAAAATGCTAATGTGCGCGTTTTAATGATGACGATGATAATAATAGTAATAATAAATATAATTGTCAACGACTGTGTGTATTGATTATGAAATGCACTTCACAGAACGCTCAACAATATGGTGTGGAAACGTTTTGAGATATGTCATGGCATGTTTTCAACACGGTTTTCAAAAGGCTGCTAAGGATTATGGGAAAGAAGCGAAGCCCGCGAGTTGAAGCACGTTGAATACATCAAGCTCAACAAAACACTTTGAACAAGCAAGCGAATTTGTCTTCAAAATAAAATCATAACTACGACCAAAAAACAAAAAGCATACACTAGAATCTAGTGTATGACTAGATCTAATGACTAGATCATAACGTCGGTGGCCTTTAGAAACAAGGATAAAGAAACAACAACGATGAATAGGTATCCACCTTTGTTGAATGTTTATAACATTTGACTTGTCAACCTAACATGGCCTAGTGGCATACACACATTTGCGAATGAGCTTGTGAATAATAAAATGAAATATTTTATATATAAAAGCAAGTGCGTGTTTAAGTAGTCTTATGTTACTCAAACGCAATCTATTTTATTTTGAAAGCACAAATCGGAAGTTATCTTGCTGTTCCAAGTGGCTTCACAGCTAACTAGTGTTAGCAACATAGTTGGCTATTCTCAAAAGGATTTCACCGTAAAATACCGGTTTACGAGAAAAACTTATGATGCAGAATCACTGCGCTGTGCCGAACTGTACAAGTGGACAATCCGAGCCTCAGCCACTCTTCAGGTTTCCGCGTGATCCAGAGAGGTAACTAATGCTAATACTGAAGCAAACAGGAAGCTCTCACGCTAACTTACCCATAACTGTTTGTTTCGTATTTGTAGGTAAAATATGTATTTTAAAACAAGACTAACTTTGCTTGAATTGTCGATGTTTCGTTTTAGCTACACGTTTTGCCTGCATTTCGCCCTGCACACACACACACACACACACACATATGTATATAATTCTAGCTATTTAACTCTCAAATCGCAATCTCGATTCAAAGGTTTTACAGTATTTGAATTGGCATAGCACTGAACCCCTAAGCCAAAATTTCTATCGACTTTTTAACTTGCTCTCATTCTGGTTTAACCTCTTCCTTTAGGTCCAAGCAGTGGGTTGAAAAATGCCAGAGGCAAGACCTCGCAGACAAATCACCAGACCAATTGTACAGATACTACAGACTTTGTGGAAAACATTTCGAACCATCCTCGATTGAGAGTGTAAGTTGTTTTCAAGTTTACATGACTTTGCAGCAAACTGCAGAGGACAATGTGACCCCAGACTTTGCAGTACTTTTAATGTAATTGCTAATAAGTAAAATATGAAAAGGGCTTAATGTAGCCCTTTATATTATTCAGTCATATTATACAGTATATTATGTAGTGCAGTGTAATACAAGTTCAACACACGTAATTTGTTATTTAGTCTTCGTATATTCTATATAATTAACTGTTTTGGCTTCACATTGCTTTCAGGACGCTCAAAGTACAGTGTTGAAGGGTGATGCCATACCAACTATCTTTGATGTGCCAAGCCAACCTCAAAATGGGCAGGTGAAGCGCAGTAAAGAGACGGTGGGTAAAATAAATCTTAAATAAATCATTTTGTATATTTAGCTTTTTGTAGCTGCTACGTAATCACATTTTTTATTTAAAAATGTATCTTTGTAGACCAAAGATGATGAAATGAAGAGTAAGGGGAGAAAAAGTAAGTAGAAATATCAACACACAAACACGTTTTTACTTGACAATGAAACAAATGTCTCCCACACACACACACACATTTGTTACAAGTTGAATGATTGATTTGGTGTCTATCTTGCAACTTTTTCTGTTTCCTTTTTTAGAAATCAAAAAGTCTCAAGCAGAGACACCCAAGGAAGATGCCCAGACACTGCCAGAGGAAGAAGAGTACAAAGAGTATCTTAAGTCATTATTTGAAGTACTTGTACTTTTGGGAGAGCAAAGCATTCCTCCGACAGGGCCTGGTGATGATAAACAGGATGGCTTTGAGTCAAGCAACTTTCAGGCATTGTTAGAATATCGCATGAATTGTGGAGACGAAGTCCTTAAGAAGAGGTACGATGCGAATAAGGAGTGCTGCTCCTCGGTGCAGCTCAGTCAGTTGATTGAGGTGTGCGAGAAATGCATCCACAGTAAGCTGGTGGAGGAAGTTAAACAAAATGGCTTTTTCTCATTACTTACTGATGATTTGGTGAAAATCTCAGGAGAATGGTTCCTCCCTGTCTTTCTCCGTTATGTGGACCAGTCCAACTGCCAGCGGGAGAGGTTTGTTGGATTCTTGTCCTTTGAAGGAGACGGACATGCGTTAGCAGAGAAACTACTGTCTGAAATGACTGACAAATGGGGCTTAGATATGCAACAGTGTAGAGGCCAAGCCCACTCCTGCTCTGGAACACATTTTAGTAAAATACAAACATTTGCTGAC
The DNA here is from genome assembly GCA_036024295.1 of Nannoperca obscura. Classification (NCBI taxonomy): domain Eukaryota; kingdom Metazoa; phylum Chordata; class Actinopteri; order Centrarchiformes; family Percichthyidae; genus Nannoperca; species Nannoperca obscura. The sequence goes on along the minus strand of JAVQJL010024688.1, from coordinate 67,926 downwards.
AAACTAATAGAGAGGTATCCGATGGCAGTGCTTACACTAAGATCTACTCGTGCATTGAACGTGTCACTGGCAAATGGCATGGCTTTGTCAGGGGTTCAGCTTGTCATGTCTACCTTTAAGAAGATTGAGTCGTTCTTCAGTCAGTCCCCTTCACTGCAGTTGGAGTTGGAGCATGCCATTTCCATTTTCCACGCAGACAAAGAGGAGAGAGCCAAGGAACTGAAGGAGATCTGTCAAACCGGCTGGACCGGACGACATGATGCCTTCGAGGTGGCAGTGGAAATCCTAGAGGCATTGCTACTCTGTGTGGACAGTGTGCATGACAACGAGGACATGAGGTGGAATGACCAAGACACACACAACGCCTTGGAGATTTCAAAAGCACTGGCTGATTTCGAGTTTGTCATGGCGTTGGTTGTGCTGAAAAATGCTATGACACTTACACGAGCATTTGGGAAGAACATTCAAGGAAAAGCAACAGACGCCCATTTTGCTGCAACCAGCTTAAAAGCTGTATTGCACTCCCTGAAGGAAGTGTCTGACAACATTGACGTGTATCACGAGTTCTGGAACGACGAGGCTGTTAACCTAGCCGCTGCGATGGAGATCCCAATTAAGGTTCCTCGACCATTCATGAGAAAGCATCAGTCACAATCTGGAACCATTCAGCCGGAGAGTTACTACAAGGAGCACCTGTCTGTTCCTGTGGTGAACTATGTTATCAAAGAAATGACTGCTCTCTTCTGTGAGGACCACCTGAAGGCGCTGAGATGTCTGTCACTCGTCCCTGCTGTCATAGAGCAGCACAAGTCTACTGAACCCGAGGAAGACAGTGTGCAAGTGTTTAAAGATGACATCCCTAATGCAGGAACCCTCTCTGCCGAGCTGCACTGCTGGTGGGTTAAATGGAGCAAAAAGGGCAAAGGCGAGACTTTTCCCTCCAGTCTCCATGAAACACTGCAGCTGGGAGATGTGAAGTTCTTCCCAAACATGCTTGCAGTTCTGAGACTGATCGGCATCCTGCCCACCTTGGCTATAGAGGGCAGCTCTGATGTGGCATACAAGCGCTTCCAGATGTACATTGAGAATGTGCCGGACAAATTCAAATCAAAGAGTCTCGCTCTACTGAACATGAACTATGATGCTGGGTATGATCTGGAATCAATGGTTGAGGTCTACATGAAGACATTCCCTGACAGGGAAGAGGCATCAGTTCTTAGTCAGTTGTGAAATAGTAGTTAAGCCTCCGGACAGATCAGAGAAATATAAACATATTTCTTTTTTTTTCTTTTTTCACTGTTTAGCCCCCTCATACTGAAGTAGAATCTTTTGTAGGCTGTTTTTTGTGATAGAATGTAAATGAACGAGACCCTGCGCTGTAAAGCGTCATCAGTTGAGTGTTAAATATCAGACATTTGAATTTTGCTATGCTTGCCCTTCATGCTGTCATGCTTTGGCCAGCATTAGCCACTTTGTAAACTTCCCATTGTAGATATGTCCTGATTCCAGCTATCCATGTCCATCCAGTGACTCTACTGTTGAAATAAGTTGCAAATTGTATATGTTTAAATGTTTAAAATTCATTGAAGCCTTGTGAAAGTGTTGTTGTGTCACCCAATGTTCTGCTCACAGAACATCTGGATAAGGATGATCAGATATAAATCCTAAGGATAGTGCTAGGTGGGATTTAGGAAGCAGGATCAAAGAGATTTAAATGGTCTAATGATAGATTTAAGAGTTTTGGTAAAATCAGATGTTGAACTGGGAATTACTGAAAAGCTGATTTAAATGTTGTAAATTAAATCAAAGTCTGAAACAAACGAACTAAATCTGCAATTTAACATGTTGACAGAACTGTCAGACCTGTGGTTTAAATGTTTATCAAAAACATCTGTTTAATGCTTGTGTAATGTCAGGTATGAAATAAGCAGTCAATACTGACAAGATTCACAAGTGAACTATTAGTTGCCATGCATGGATGTTTTAAGGGACCACGACTTCGCTATAGTCCATTAATATACTAGTCAGTTGAAAAATAAATAGAAAATTATTGTCATTGTAGTACTTTGGCAAAAGAAATAAAAACAATACCAAAAAGACAGCTTCACAAAAGCATATATATATATATATATATATATATATATATATCTTTGTCTTAAGTGAATGGCATATACTTTGTACATATATAAATATAGAGATGGATAACAAAAGTATGTCTTCATAACGACACAATAATTTTTGGTCGGATCGAGTTCCTTAATTGATTGTGTTTTGGTGGCGCTAAAGAAAACCAGCACAAACCAGTTGACACTGTCAACATGGGGCTTTCGGTGCTGTTAGAATGGAATAGGATGTGAATTATCTTGACAATGAAAGTCTTTGGCGAGGCCTGATGGTGCCATTCTGCCCTCTGCTGGTTAACATTTTATACTGCACGGTCCAGTTCCTGGTTGATGGCATAACACGCTTTCGGCGACACTTGGCTCACCACGCAACATCAACTTTTGAAAGCATGGGATTAGTAGGTTCTTAGTTTGCCAAAGAGACATTAAGCTAAAATAACGTTGAAACTGAACTGTGACGGTTGCAGGTTTTGCCCAAAGCATGACTCTGTAGACTCTCCTGCAGGTTTCAGTAGGCTTGCCAGCTTGCAACCACCAGCTAAGCTAGCTAACTTGCTAGCCAGCTACATTGCAGTCCAAAATGACTGACTGCTGCGCCGCAGCGAACTGTGATTACCAGCCAGGGGAATCCGAAAACTCCACTCCACTCTTCAGCTTTCCTTTGGACCCGGAGCGGTAAGAGTTTAGCTTATTTCACTGAAATGTGGGTTTTAAAAAAGAGTCACTGAGCATGCAAAATGAATGCGTTAGCTATCCACTGTTAGCACAAGTGTTAGCTTAACATCATGTTGGCTAACAGTGACACAACTCTGTCGAAAATGGCGCAGACTAACGTTACTCTTGAAAGAAAAAGTCCGTGTGAATCAGACTCCGTTGACTCATTCAAGCTCGGAGGCCGAAACTGATGTGTGATATTTGTTCTGTAGTTTTATCTTTGTGTTCAGTCATTTCACAAACCAAAAGAACCCATAGTTTAAAACTTTTTTGTGCTGTAATTTAAATCGCCAGCGGTACACGACACCTACCGTTTCGATAGTGTGGTAACGTAAATAGGAGGACCGTCGTTAGCTTAGCAAAACTAAAGGACATCGATAGTGCTATGTGGCGTTATTGTGGCTATTTGTTGTGGCTATTTCATACCAAACTGCGCAAGTTACACTGTCGTTTTGTAGTACAGCTCATTGTGAACAATATAAACTGAAACTTATATTTACGTAGTTTTAACAGGTGACGTCCCTGTGAATAAATGGCAGTCTAGCGCCTCCCATTACCCTGCTGTTACCTTTCAACTGGCGCTGGTAGTTATTTTTCACTTTCAGATTCCGATATTACTTTGCAATTATAGTGTTTTGCTTTAGAATTAAATTCAGTAGAATTTATTTAAGGACTGTAATTGAAAGTCAACTGCAGTTCATCCGGCAACATTTACAGTACTGTGACTGGACAGAGGAAAGACTAATAGATCACGGGGCCCTGCAGTGAGTTTGTGTTGTTTTTCTTCCACTCTTTTTGTGTGCTCGTTTTGAATCTGGCACCCACCTAATGTAGTGTTAATTTGAGACAAGTAAATCTAATTGGCTCTGGGCAAATCTATCCACAGGTTACTCTGTGTGCATCAATAAAATTAGTTGACATAAAGAGAGAAGAAAAAGCATAATGAAAGATCGGATGATGTAAGGTGGTAAAGTCGGCAGTCAGTGGCAACATTGTAGGGTTATGTTACAAATGCAGCTAACCAAAGCACAATTGTATCAGTCAGGTGTTTCAGTGGGTGTGTCAAATCCACATAGTTGTAGCCATACATGACCTCTTGTAGCATAACCGCACCATGCATGTGCAATAAGCATCAACAGCATCTCTCACAGAGTTGTGTGTGGATAGTGTGTTAGTCTCAAAATGGATTTGATCTTGCATCTGCCCTGTGACCAATTGACAATCATTTGCCAACTGAACTAGTGTTGGTCTGTCTGCATACACTTGTAATGACAACATTATTTTCCTGTTTGTTTTTCAGACAGTAAGCCTCTTGAGCTCTCTGAGAAAAGAAAAGAATGTCAGCCTTTAATAATTATTAAATGGATAATACTGCTATTTTTTGATCAGGTTCTTGTGTCTGTAATGTGTCATAATGTAACTATCTAGCTCAAGCAGTATTGCCTATAGACTCGCTACTATGGTGGTGTTTTAGTAATGTAAGGAGTCCCTGTGTTAAACTGGTGCATGGCAATAAACAGGGTTGAAATTGAAGCTGTGTCTGTTTGTCTAGCCATATTTAATATATTTAGAATACAGAAGTTTAACATGCAATTTTAATGTATGCCTTTCCCCCTTGTATTTATCAGTTGCAAACAATGGTTGGACAACTGTTGTCGCCAAGATTTGGCATCAGAACCTCCAGAGCAGTTGCATAAGCTGTACAGACTTTGTGCAAAGCACTTTGAGTCCTGTATGATTTCTCATCAGGTAAGAAGCAAATCTGTTGCCTTTTACCCTTTTATCTATTATAGTCTAAGAATTGAAGAATTGTTATTATAGTAGCATATTATTGGTATTAGAAACACATCTGGACAATCAATCTATCAATGTAATGCAACCGAAACCCCACCAGACTGCAACCTCCCAGAGTTGTATCAAAACCACCCTGATACAGTGTCAGGAAAGACTGAACATTCAAAGCTGCACCAATGTAACAATAACACAATGAATTATTGCTATTATTTGGTGTTAAATATTATCAATGTGATTGGGTTAAAAACACTTCCTTTAAAACACAGACAATAACACATTGGTTAGTAAAAAAAGTAAAATGAGTTGTGTACCCAGAGATCACCAGTGCTTTTGTGTATATAGTTTTATTCTTTAATACATCCTATAGTGTGAGCTTAGAGAAACTTAATGGTATTCCCTATTTGACATAGAATATTGAGGATAAGGATAAAAGTGCAAATTCTGCTTTTTGTTTTTCAGAGCGCCTCCAGTAGTGTCTTAAGAGAAGATGCTGTTCCAACAATATTTGACTTTACAAGCCCTGTAAATAATCAATCACCCTGCAACAGGAAAAGAGCTAGAGATCCTGTAAGTGTTTAATTCAATGTTTAAAATCACTCTTCTTTGCATTTTTCATCTGACATTAAAACACTAGAAATGCAAACCTGTAATTATCCTTTATATCTACCCAGTCGGAAGAGGAACCTACATCTGTGAAGAAAACAAAAGGTACAGTAATTGGTTTAGTTCATTTTTGATAAACCCCCATACCCATACTACTACATTAAAATGTATTAGCCCTTGCTGTGAAAATTGTTTCACAGATTAAAATTAGCTGCTTTTAAATTCATCTCAACCTTTTATTTTTTTCTCTTTCCAATCAGAAAACACAGCAGCAGCAGAAGTGACTGAAGAGACGAGAGAAGAATCTGGAGAGAACAGTGCAACGCCTGAAGTGCATAAAGATAACCAAACCCAGGAGGATGTAGCCAGCTCTAAAGCAAAAGAGACCCTGAAAGTCTATTTCAAGGAAATCCTGGCACTAACTGGATTCAGCATCAATGGCGCAAACATCAACACTGATGAGCCGATTGGAGGTGCAAGAGGTCAACAGGCTCTCAATCGTATCTGTGTGGAGAAAATTGACAAGAAAGAAATCCTCCAGTTCAGTGAAGACCTCATGCGGGAGGAGATCCAAAACAGCCTCAGACTAGCACGATTCTTCTCCATTCTGCTTCAGGATGTGACACGTATAGAGGGAAAGGAGCAGATCCCAGTTTTCATCAGGTCTGTCACAGTAGATGGGTTCCCACAAAAGCACCTCATTGGGTTCTTACCATGCGACATGGATGCAGAGAATCTGTTTTACATGCTTCTGTCAGAGTTGCGAAACAAGTGGGGGCTGAGGATGGAGCACTGCAGAGGACTGACTTATCTGGTTACAGGTAGTATGTGTCAGAAAATGCGAGACCTTACCTGTAGGATTCTGCAGGAGTTTCCGCAAGTAGTTCTGTCACCGAGTGACCCATATGCCTTCAACATATGGATTATTCGCTGCATGCCTGTTTCCTCCATTCAGAATGTTGCAGACACTGTAGAGGAGGTGGCCTCGTTACTCAGGAGAACACCAGAGCTGTGCAACAGATTGGAGGGAAAGATCCAGATGACATATGGGCATGTAAAAGGGGAAGTAGAAAGGATCAAGGCAGCTGTCAGTGAGAATTGGGAATATGGCACAGATGCCTTCCAGACCATGTTAGATATTCTGGAGCCATTCCTGAACTGCATCAATGAGATGATTTCAAAGGTAGATGAAGACACTGCTGAACAGATGGCCAAGCTCAAGCCAGTTTTGAAGAATTTCAATTTCATCATCACACTTGTTGTTCTTAAGAACACCCTCTGTTGTGTGAGCATACTCAACTCGAGTCTCAGGGGAATAATAAGCATCAGCAGTACCTTGCAGTACACAATTTCCAATGCCTTAAAGCTGGTAAGCAAATACCAACAGGAGCTTGCAATATTCCACAGGAAATGGTTTTCAGATGCACTTGGCAGAGCAAAGAAGTTGGGAGTGGAGGTCACTAAACCAGAGATGGACCAAGGAGACACAACTGAAACACCACTGGAGGACTCTTACAGAGAAACTCTGAGCCGGCCTATCTTGCTCTACCTTGTTGCAGAGGTGAAGAGAGTGTTCAGCACAGAGATGGTGAGGATTCTCCGATGGCTCTCGTTAGTTCCATCTTACATGGCTGACCACAATTTCAGCATTCGCAGGGATAAAGTAGCAGACGCCAATTTGAACAACCTTGCAAGGCCCGATACGTTCTACGAAGAGCTTGGTTGTTGGGAAGTGAAGTGGAGGCACGCGAGCAAGCGCAGGATCCTACCAACCACAGTGTTTGCTACACTCAAGATTCCAGATATTGGGTTTTACCCAAATGTGCAGAGCTTGCTGAGGGTGTTGGGTACTGTTCCATGTGTAAATGCAGAGGCAGATGTGTATGGCCAATACCATATGGTACTGGAGCGGTGCCACTCCTACCTGAGTGCCACACCAGAGGACCAAAGACAGTGCAGCATGGCATATGTCTATGTGAACCAAGATGTGCACTTCAATGTTGAACAAATGGTGGACTCATATGCCCAGAAGCATCCAGACATCCTGCAGTTGCTGCAAATTGTGAGTAGATTCAAATGTTGAATACAATTGAAATTACATTGCCCTCTTTAGTGATTGAAAAATGATTCTACTTGAAATTACATTATATTTTGTGTGTTTACAGGATGATGACACAAAGGAGAAGCCCCTCAAAGGTGAAATTATTTATTTAGCATGCTGCAATTTTGGTTAATCACATGAATAAAAAAAATAAGCGAATATTCTCAAAATAGAGCTGTTGACACAAAGCGTACACACACTTTATGATGGCTACATTGCAGAAAGTTTTGCAATTGTAGAAAATAACGGGGTCCAATTTTTTTGTTAAATTGCTATCGTAAATATGCACACTTACTTATTTACTAACATATTTAACTGTACTCTCATCTAACAAAACCATTCCCACCTCTCATTCCAGTGGTATCCCATGGGAACCATGCTGAAAAGGACACTGAAGAAGAATTACAACTCATAAACCTTGAGATGGATGCTGAAAGGCTTGTGGAGATGAAGTGTGCGGAAACTGATAGAGAAGCTCTTAAATCTGCTTTGCAGGCTGCAGTGACCGCTGCATACAGCAGTCAAAGCAGGCAACATGGTGATGCTTCTGCTCAGGATGGGGAGGTTGAGTATGTAACCAAGTCTGAAATGAAAGAAGTTCTCACTGTGTGCGAGAATGCTGTCAGGGAGGGAATACTCACAGAAGTGGGGAGTTCATTCTTTTCCCTGTTCATCGACCGTGTTGTAAAGATGGGAGAAAAAGACCATCTTCCACTTTTCCTTAGGTTTGTGGACAGTTTTGATGTCATGCGATTAGAGCTGATGGGATTCCTCGAGGCAGACCTTGATTGTGATGCCATGGTGCAGCGTCTCCTGGAAATAGTAACAGTTGAGTGGCATCTTGATTTGAATAACTGCAGAGGTCAAGCATACCTAGGCTCTGGTGATGTTTCCTACAAGCTGAAAGCCTTTGCCTGCAAAGTCCAGGAGAAGTATCCTCTTGCTATAAGCACACACTGCTCTTCCTACTCTTTCAACACATGGTGGTCAAAATCCATCCCAGTGCCTGCTGTTAAGAGAGCCTTGGATACATTTGAAGAGGTTTTGATGTTTTTTGGCAGCACTGCTACTCTACAAAAACAGCTAGACCATGTAATAGCCTATGGTCTTAGAGAGAGCTATGAAAAGGTCCAAGAGTTGCAGGGGAAGTTCTGTGCCCTTTGGCCAGAGAAGCATGATTCTTATGAGGTGTTTGTGCAGATGCTGGAGCCCCTGGTTGAATGTCTTGAGAAAATCAAAAACAACCCACAGAGGTGGAAAGCATTTGTGTCTGAACAAGCTGGGACACTTCTTCGCAAGGTAATGGAATTTGATTTCATCATTGCCATGGTGATCCTGAAGAATGCATCCTCTTTTACCAGAGAGCTGAGTGCAGGTCTCCAGAAGGACCACTTCAGCGCTGCTTCCCAGCTTTGCCAAATCAGTGGTATTGTGGCCACACTGAACCGAGTAAAAACAAATATGAAGGTGTTTCACCAAAACTGGTTTGATGAGGCCTGTGCAATGGCGCAGAGTCTTAGAGTGCAGATTGAAGTGCCTGAAAACTCTTTGCCAAGAGACGGCATGATGAAGCCAGTTGGTTTTTACAAAGATGGCTTAAGTGTACCCCTAGTAGATAACCTTATCAATGCCGTGAAGGATCATTTTTCAGAGGATCACAAAGAAGCTCTCAACTTCCTCTCCCTAGTTCCATGCTCAGTCACAGTGAGTTACATGTTTGAGAGCTTGAAGTCAAAGCCTCCTCTCTACAGCAGCGATCTTCCCGATGCTGACAACTTCTTCACAGAGCTGTGCTGTTGGAGAGTAACATGGAAAACCAAAGTTGCATCTGTGACCATCCCAGGCTCAATATTTCACACATTGCGTCTTCCGCTCATGCAGTACTTTGGGAACATCAACGCGCTGCTGAGGATAATGTCTGTGCTGCCCAGCACAGCACTGGAGGACTGTGGTGTTGTAATGCGCCACAAGAAGTTCCAAGAGTACCTGAGAAATACAAATCCTAAAGACAGGTCTCCGTGCTTGGCTATGCTGCAGGTGGGCACGGACTTCAGCAGAGACCTGGACCGCATGGTGACCCAGTGTTTGAAGGTTACTCCGCAAGCCTTGGAGGGTATCTGTCTGGTACGTGCTTGTATTCTTTAATGCAAATGGCAGTGTTATATTTCTAATTTATTTAGATTTTATTCTCTATATTTGATAAAGTATGAATGTCGAACTTATGTGTTTTTACCCGGGTATATTCACAGGACAAGGAATCCAAAAGTTTCACCAGGAACACTGAAAATAACATGGAAGGTATGGTTGTTGAGAGATGCTTATTTTACAAGACTACATGACTTGACAATGATCTATACATAAGTACATACATCTCTATATATAAGATATTAAAAGTTGCCATCATTTGAATGTATGTCATAACCACTGTTGTGTTGTCTGTTTTTCTCCCTGATAAATTTAGTTGATTGTGTCAAAGAGGAAGCTGAAGAGCCTAAGATTCAGCATTCCCCTGACAAGATAGAGGACCAAGACATGAAACCAGCAGAGGAGAATGGGCACGCAGGAGATAATCGTCAAAGTTTGGCGACAGTATTCAGACTGGCCGCTTTACTGGGGAAAAAGAATAGCAGCCTCTCCGACCTCTCAGAAGAGGACCGAGAGCTTTTCATCCAGGAGCTCAGCATGTGCCACTGGTTTGGAAGTGAGAGCAAATGCAAACCATGTATAGGTGATGATGAAATGGTGAACCTCCTCATAAATGGAATCAGAGATGTCATTCTCAAGGAAATACAGGAGTCGCCTTTCTTCTCCCTTATCACAGACAAACCTGTGAAAATTGCTGACAAGACTCACCTACCTGTTTTTGTCAGATATGTCAGAGAATCTGCTCCAAAAGTAGAGCTAATGGGTTTCTTACCATTTGATACAAAAGAGAATAACCTCGCAAAGATTCTCACAGAAGACTGGGGTTTACCAATGTCTCAGTGTCGTGGACAAGCATTCATGCACTTGGGCTCAGGTTATCAAAGCCTGAAGAAAATGTCCTTGGATTTCCTCAAGAGTTATCCGCTCTCTGTTGTAACACCCAGTGAGTCTTGCGGCCTTGCCCATTGGCTGGCAGGAAGTGTGCCTTGCCCTTCAGTAGCAAAAATGTTGGATATCACCGAAGACCTGCTGCTGTTCTTTGATGAATCTCCTTGTCTGGAGGGGCAGCTAGCACAGGCTGTTGATGGGCTGTTGAATATGCCAAGAGAGGCACTGGAGGAAATACCAGAAACATGTTGCTCGAGGTGGAAAAAGAGAGAGGACTTCTTTGACATACTCGCTGACACATTAGAAGGCATCCTCAGCTGCCTAGATGCTGTTAGCTCTAGTGCCGTAGGAGCCAAGTCAATGCATGCACAAGTTCTCTCTACTGCTCTGAGAAATATGGATTTCATTGTCACCCTTGTGATTCTGAAGAATGCATGTGCTCCGCTTCGAAACTGTAGCACTGTCTTCCGCTGTGGAAACCCTGCTGATATTCTCTGTGAGGTGGAAAAAATCCCCACGATCATAGAGACTCTTAACAAAATGTTAGAAAATGTGAGCTCTGTGCACTGTACATGGTTTGAGCAGGCATTCCAGCTAGCAACCAAGGTAGCTCCTGAACAAGTGTGCTTCTCAGAGGAAGCCAACAGCTATGAATCTCCTGAGATATATTACAGAGAGAATCTGAGTGTTCCTCTCCTCAGAAGTCTCATTGATGAAATGAAGTACAGCTTCTCAGACAGCCACCTGAAGGCCCTGTCAGTCCTGTCATTGCTGCCCTCCTGTAATCCGCAGCCCATTCTGTCAGAGTCCACAGACAAGCCTTTCAGCCTCTACCTTATAGATCTCCCTGAGCCTGAGGCAGCCGAGCAGGAAATCGGTGCCTGGGCCTCTGTCTGGAGAGAGAAATACCAGGATGTTGCTCCTCCATCATCCATCGCTGAAACACTAGTCCACCCTGAGTCAAAGAGCCACCCAACTGTTTCCTTACTGCTTCGGCTAGTAGCCGTCCTGCCTAGTGTCAGCATGGAGTGTGACCTGATGAAGACCACTCTGAACTCCATGAGGGATCTTTTAAAAAACACTGTATGCAAAGGCAGCAGAATGGATCATGTAATGCTCCTCTCTCACTGCACAACACTGCAGAGACTGCCGGAGATCATTGAGAAGTTTATGGAGGTTGACCCAGAGAGCAGTCCATGTCTTTCCCAGGTAAATCTAAATGTTTTTATATAGTTCTTTGTTTAATCACAATGTTGTCTAAGAAAAAAAACACCCATAGCATTTTTACAGCCATTCTAATCAGTACCACATATTTCTTAGGTGATGGGCACTCTGCAAAGACAGAAGTTGGACAGCGGTAAGTGCATTCATGGCAGCTTGATTAAAAACTTTGTTATTCTTGTTATGAGCCAACAAATGATGACCAGTAATTTGACAGCAGGTAGTTTTCTGTGTGGCAATGACATTTCTTTTTTTTTCTTCAAATCAGGAGGCGTTAAAACAAAACCAGCAACACTAATACAATCGCACGCCTCCAGTGTAGCAGAGAAGCCCACTGAGTTTGAGGTGAAATCGGCTTACAATGATGTGATACTGGAGGTCGTTCAAGGACCAAGAAAAGCAGTGTCTTTCTATGAGCCACAACTGCGTGAACAAATCCTCAAGGAACTCTGGGACTCTCAGTTCTTCACAGTTATAACCGAGCAAGCTGTTGAAATTGACGGTGAGCTCTATGTGCCATTGTGCATCAGGTACTTAAACAAAGAGGACATCCAGTGTGAGGAAACATTGGCTTTCATCCCTTTCGGTCAAGACCCAGTTGTCCTTGCAGATGCTATTGAGACTGCCCTGTCTGAGAAGTGGGGGCTCAACATGGAGTACTGTAGAGGACAGGCCTTGCTTAGTGTTGGTGAAGTAGGAGTTCAGATGAGGGCTGTAAGTTTAGCTATTGCTAAGAAATATCCCCAGGCTGTAAGAACTGTGAGCTCTTCTTTGTCTCTTAATGTGTGGCTGGCTAGATCCTCCCCTACTGAAGAAGCAGCGGATGGAGCCGTTCTGATAGGTAAAATATTGCATTGGCTCACAGAGGATGCAGAACGCCAGAACAAATTGGAAGACATGATCATTCATGTGTTCCAGCACGATGAAGTAAAGGGCAACGAGCTGAGAGACACGCTCATCAAAAACTGGGAGAAGAGTCATGACATGCACGAGGTGATGGTAGAGATTTTAGAAGCCGTCATGCTCTGTTTGAATGAGCTGAAAGGGGAAGGAAGTACTTCAAACCAGCAGCAAGCATCACAGTTCTTTGATGCCATCAGAAACTTTGAGTTCATCCTATCCACAGTGGTGCAGAAGAATGTCTTGAGTGTAACTAAGAAACTAAGTCAGTCTCTTCAGGGTAAACCCTTGGATATGTTGCTCGCTGTGAATACTTTGCCTGATCTTAAAGCATCCCTCAGTAAACTGACGAGCGACATTGACAGCCATCACAAGGCCTGGTTTGAGGAAGCCGTTGCTCTAGCTTCCAATCTCCATGTAACAATGTTGCATTCAGTGCTTCTAGAGCCATTGAGTGAGTTTTACAAAGAATCAGTAAGCATGAAGCTAGTAGAGCACTCAATAGCAGAAGTTGACGACCTCTTCACCGAAAAGGTATTGGATACCTTAAAGTGTCTGGAGATTGTGCCTTACGCAATGTCCAAAGTAGAAACCAGCATTCTTAGTGGTCTTGTGTTCCGCCTGTACAAGGAGGACTTGCCAGATCAGGTCTCTCTTCACTCTGAGATGAAAGCATGGAAAGAGAAATGGTTGGATCCCCTGGCAGGCTATCTCCCAACTACTGTGCTTGATACGCTGAAGACCTCACAGATAAGAAGTTTTAGTAACATTGAAACTCTCCTCAGACTCCAGGTCATCTTGCCGTTTTCAAGGAGAGAGAGCAACTTCAGGCAGGGAAAAAGAAGCTTGCTGGAGTTTATACAGCAGGAAAAGCGATCCCTCACTGAGCTACATCCTCTGTAAGAGTTGCAGGTCTTCCGTCACAGCTAGCTGATTTGAGCAAAGCGATTGAGATGTCACCGCCACCACACTTGAGAACTAATGTGTCTCAACCCTAATTGAGGTCCCAAGTTCTAAACTCTATTTCTGTGTACATTATTAATCTAAATTCTTTGAGATTTCCTTTTGTTTCCTCTCAAACCATATGTTATGTTTTTTTTATTCTGTAGTTTGTACAGTTGTACTGCCCAATGGGACCAATGTCTTGACAAAAGCAATGCTCCACTGACGGTTATCAATGCTTGTGTGCCTTGATGCAAAACTAATTATTCACCCCATGTATCATGGTAATACAGATGTGGAAAATGTCCCATTGGCATTGACTGACTCCTGTATTGCTGTCATGAATTCATTATAATTATTAAATTGCACCCTTACCTTTCCTGGGCACGAATAGAAATGGATAGTTCCATCATGTCTTCTGATGATTTCCCATAATTCCTGTGTCTTTGCAGGAATGAATTTGCTGTAAACGTATCTTTGAAAGAATGTTTCCTTAATAGGAAAACCTTCATATATATTTGTCAAAAAAGTAATAAAATGCTCCAAAAATATGTTTCAACTTTTGGATGTCTTTTTATTTAGTTATTTTAGCTAGGTGTACAGTAGGCTTGTATGTGTGGTAATGTCTGTTGTCATGTCTTTGAGTTAACACAAGATGGCGCAGTGAGGCTGTAATTTGCCCCTCTAAGGAAATGACTGGTAAGAGGTAGCACTCGAAATAGGTTAAGTTTTATCACTAAATGTAAATTCTAAATTTAAATATTATACCTGTAGGGATGGTACATAGTAATTGAGGCAGAAGGAAGTCAAGGATGTTACTAACTATTAAACAAATTACTCAAATCACATTCCTGCTAGTATTACTATTTCGGTAATTGAAAATACCGAACTACAAAGAACCTGTATGATTTTTGTTTAAACGGTTAAGGAAGGCCGTTTTTCATATGTAGTAGCATTGATGTGGTTATGGGGCACTTCAGTCATGCTTTGTGAAAGTATTTCAATTCACAATACAGGCTGTCAGTGTTAATGATTGTTGACTGAAAATAGGCAGTTCACCCTCTAGGTCATGATATATTGAATAAAAAATAATTCACTTACTGATCAACAAGGATGTGGGTTTAGAGGGAAGCTTATTGAGGTCATAAATCCAATACATTATCTGTAAATACCTGGTAAATATTTATTTTACAATTACTTTTTGTCCTCGAAGTGTAAGGTCTGCAATGCTGGGTATGTGACATAGACAGGTTTGACTAGTATTTGCCAGTAATGCAAATCATCGCTTTCGGGCCCTATTGTTACCATTGTCGTTTGGTTAATGTGTAATTGCTAACAAGTGTATTCTGTGGGTCTGCTGCAGGGCAGTGTCTGCCTTTCTTGTCAATTATTTGCTATGAATTCCAATCTGGTGTATAAGCCTTTATAAGAGGAATTTCTGTAACACAGCCACTGTACATAAATGCAAGGTTCTGTAGCTGTTATCATGAACGGCTTTATTTAAGTTTTTTATACGACTGTTGGGCAATGGCAATGTTCCTCCAAATGCTACACAAAATTTAAGGCTGACAAGCATCGGTAATAAATAGCTTTTTTTTTTAAAGCCTACAGTTTTGCATTGCACAGTATTTGAGTCTCTATCCTGGTTTATTCCAGTTCTCTTCAGTAGAACAGCTGGTAAGCGTAAAAAAGCATTCTGAATGTTGTCTTCATCTGACTGAAGCTATACTGACACAGTGCCCCAGGGCGTATTTAAATCACTGTAAATTAAAGTTACATGATACCAGTTTAAACAAGGACTAAATTGAAGTTGTTGTGGACAAAGTACACTTGTTTCCCCCTGAAATATCCTACAGGTTTCATGAAAAGAGGATTTTATGCCAATGTTAAATCCCTACCATATATATACATTTTGTGTTTGTTGACATGAAGCCCCCTTATCTTTAACACTGATAACCCCACTTAGTGCATTTTTTAAAAGAGACATGTATTCTTCCTGTGAGCTGTAACAGCAGACGCCTCCCTGACAAAGCCCTGATTGTCGGTGCTCAGCTCAGTGTGAAAGGAGCATCTCCGTGTCCACGCTCAGCTGCTGAGCAAACGGATCTGTCTCCGCTGTGGATCTCCGGCAGCAGCGTTCGCAGGCCTCACTGTAGCCATGTGCAGCGCAGCAGCACTGTCTCAAAACCCCATCTCTACACTCTGCCAAGAGCGATATACCTCCTACAAGCTGTGTTTTATTTATTTACACTTTGAATGTAGACATGGACACTGTTACAGTTTAAATCTCAGGTGCAGCCTGTGTGTTTGAGCATGAAGAACACATCCTCCATCTTTAAGCAAAACAAGGTATTGCCATAATTGACCCGTGCACCAGGTTTCCTGCTGGAAGTTAAGGTTCTGCACTGATGTAAGACCTGTGGCACTCTGTAATCATGTCCATACAGAGCCAGGATTTAACTACACTCTGGAGGGGAAGACAGAGGGCTTAAATGGATTTTATTTCAAGGTTCCCTTTCAGGGAAAATTGGCAGCACAGACCAGAATTCAGATCTTCCTAGTACTACCAGCAAAACTTTTGGTTTGAATTATTCAGATGTAAGCTGTTTGATTGTTGGTTGTTTCATACTTATAAGAGCACTTCATTTGTACTTGCTATTGTAAAGCTGAAGGATTTTAACTAATGAAATGTTAAGGACTGTCTTCATTGAGTGTGTTTAACCAATACTGAGGTGTGTAACAGACTGTTTGATTATGAAGGCAGTGAATACAATTGATTGTATGATTACTCACAAACTTAACTTGATTGTCTGAAATGACCCTTTTCAAAACAGCCCTCAGCACCCTTTTTAGATCTGTGCAAAAACCAAATTTTTTTTGGACCTGGAACATTTTCACAGAGCAATGGGCATGCAGCTTGGAATTTCAAATGCTTTTGTAATCCTTATAGAAGAAAGCTTTAGTCATTTATAAGGATGATCTGGTGCTCTCACGCCTCCACCAACCATAATCTAAAGGGCTAAATTCATAAGAACCAGATGTATCTGAATAATTTATCTATTGTACTGTTTGGAGGCCAGCAGCCGAGCTAGTGCCTGTCCTTATGATTCCTCCATCGCTCTTCATGTTTACCAGGAGGTGCGAGCGGAGAGACGTCTGTAAATGAATGGAGCGCCCCAAACTCTGCTGAAGTCATCACCCACCCACATGGTTCACCTCAACCCCCTTTGCCCTCAACATCTTTTGCTCCTCTTCAGCAACACGTCTTCAGACGCAGTGATATGGCTTCATACAGTTTGATAAAGGACCTGTGTGAGACAGTGCTGCCGCCCTTGACACTGAAATAAAAGTCTCTTTTTATACACCCAGAAATATCATTTGCGTGTGCAAATTTTTAAGTGATGTAAAGCTCAGCTTTAATTCATGACTTGGACCAGATGAACAGCAAAGACAAACTGTAGTGATGATGTCGTGAGACAAATCCTGCTGCTGCTCCATAGACAGTGAATAAAAAAACGAGTCCCAAGATGTGTTTGTGAATTATAGACACATCTAACTGCAAGCACTTAAGTACAATGTTGATGTTCTAATTTCCAGTTATGGTACTTTATATTTCACTACATTTCCAAGTGTTTTTTTACTCCACTTCATATGTTTGACAGCTGTAGTTACTGCTTACTTTTTACAGATTCAGGTTAATACAAAATGTTACTAATATTCAACAACAACTAATAAATTACAAAGTTATATTATAGATTAAGCTACCTGACAGAAAATAAAATAGTCCACATTTACCAGAGACAGCATAAGTGATGCATACACATTAACATGTCAATTATTAGTCCAATAATATAATATTTATTATTCTGACAGGGGCTTCAGTATAATTAGTACTTTTACTTTTGGTACTTTAAGTATTATTATTACATTTTGATGTGCATAAGTAACATTTTGAATGTAGGAATTTCACTTTACACACACATTAGTTTTTTTACACTGTGGTATCACTGCTTTTGCTAATGTAAAAGTGGGCAAAAATTGCACTCTTCCATTGATTCAGTCACTAATTCTGTGTCAATGAAAAATATCTAAATCATGTCACCTCATGACATCATCAGTTTTTCTCTTGGTGTTCTAATTTCCATCTTAGGGGGCTGTAGTCTGTGTTAAAACGACTTAATCACTGGAGTAGAAAAATGTAATAAAAATCTGTTTTACTGCTGATTTTCCCTTTAATGTGTTTGATTGTTACAGGTCGTTTTCATGCAATGAACGGACTCAATTTAGCTCAGATTTATGACTCTCTGGTGATATGGACTGTAATGTGCTTGATTAGTTGTATTACTGGAATCCATTCCTCTCTTGGCTAGTTAACACATAGTGCATGCAAGTTTTATAGCCTCAGCTCAAACCAGGACAGCAATGGTGATTTTGTTTTTTGGGAAGGATCCAGGCCTCACAAACACACAGCTCATGGTGTAGGCTCCTGGAGGACCACATGACGTGTTCAAAAGTGCCACCCATCTGTCACTTGAAAGGATTCTGTCCTCAAAGCACAATAGAGACAGAGGTTATAAACAAATGGTACTACACAAAAGATGTGGGTCCAGTCAGACAGATTGGATGGAGCTTGTTGTTTCTGTGGCGATCCCCACTGTGAGCTATGGCAGCTTTCACAGGAGGGACACCAGAGGGTGATGGGATTTTCACATGGCTGATCTGAAGCTGTCACTGTCCCTCTGCAGGTCTGATTTGACAGTTTATACCCTGTAGGAATACTGCTGATAATACATAATGTTCTTGTTATTTGTCAATACTCTGCTGGCAGCAGAGCCCTGCGCCTTACAGTGTTTGGTCCACGATAAGAGGAAAAATGACAACCAACCGTTACCGACATAGTTCACTGATTGTTTCCATTTGAAAGTTCCTTTTAAAGCTCTTGCTTTATTGTATTTATGATGGTTGTTAATCAAACTCCTGGTTTTAATTTTGATTAAAAAATTATCTATGGTCAAATGGGTTTATTTGGTAATAGAGGACATGCAGAACAGGCAGGAATGAACGTACCTCATCAGAGTTAAACCTTTATTAGTTTATCATTGTGGTTTGCATATTTCAGTCATTTTATCAAAATTTGAAATAATAAAAGGGACTAGATTTAAAAATAAAAACATGGTCGTGTGCTTATGTGAGTCTTTTTTCCGATAGTGAAATGAGGGGTTTGGCATTCAAACGGAACGCAGTAATTTTTTTTAATCTCCCTTTGAAATCATCATCTTGACATGCAAGGGAAGAAAAATTCAAATTAACAACAGCCAACTAAGTTACAGATACATCTGCACTGTTCATTGGAGCCCTGTAGTTTTATAAGTATCCTGATGGGAGCATGGGAGTAGTTTCCAGGGGCATAATAGTAACTCTGCACCCATTCAGGCTCTGATCCTCATGGGTGAAAGTTGAGTCTCGATCCTCTTGAGATTTAAAGGACAATAGCTCAGTGCAGTGAGCCTGAGGACTCATTCCTCCCAAACATTAACACTGTATTCAACTAGAGCTGAGCTAACTCAACTAGTCAAATTAACAGTTGCATTTTTGCATTTGCATTGCATTTTTGTAACACAAGAATATACAGTTTCCCATGTTTAACAAAGGCAAATTAATGAGATCATGATTAATGATTTTTATTTATGTGCATTTACATTTTGGGTTCCTGAAATATTTCGTTGGAGTTTTGACATCCCACAATCTAACGGGATTTATCTAATTTTGATTGATTGAAACTCATTTGCAAATAAATTTCCATCTCAGGCTCAAACCATCTGGATTTAACAATAGTGTGTTGAAAAAAACAAAAAAGAAAAGAAAAGGCATAGAATGCAAGTTTTGGAAACTTGGAAATGTTTTCACTGTAAATATAATAGGACATATTTTGACACACACACACACTAGCTTTTTCGCCAGTAATTTCACTATGTCAAAAACTGATAACTGTGACAGTTAAAAAGGAATATGTAGCTGTAACATTATCTCTATAAAGCTGGTTTTGATCCTAGATGTGGATTATCTATCATAACTCTCTCTGATTCCGCTCTTATATGACATGAGTTATTTCATTATCATGAACTCTAGTGGCTTGCTTATCCCCCGTCTGTCTCCCTCAGAAGGTGTCCTCCCTGCCTGTGTTGCTTGGAAGGTAAGATGGGAAGATCAAGGAGCTTCGTGTTGATCCTAGCTCAGGAATGGAGAGCCTGAGTGCAAAAAGTGTCTCTGTAGACGGGGCCGATCCTGCTGGAAACTCCACAACTCCCACACACGCTCCGACCTGTGCCCATTCACAGTTGACTGCCATGTGAAACACATTGAGTCTCTCTGGAACCAGGATCACTGTCCCACTGTAAACGAGAAACATACATATGGGGCTTATTGTTCATATTGTATGTAAAAGCTTGCTGTTTGGCCAGCAGATTCAGACACTAGGTCCAGGTTTTCCCAGAGGAGGGCTTGTTGTTGATCTGCTGTTCCCGCTGGAGCAGCCAGCAGTGCAGGAGGCCAGCTATGTTAGCTATACCAGTCGCAAGGTCAAGGTCTGGACTACAGCTCACTATTGCCTTTGTCTGAGCGCTAGAGGTGCAGCAGATTCTCAGGGAAACTATACATTACTTTCCCACAGCTGGCTCTGCAGCGTATCACTTACAGAGTGGTTAATATTTAAGGAAATCAGCCAGAGCAGGAAAACTCTATGTAACCTTAGGATGGTTTTATTTCATATGAATATATTTCATAAGAGTGTATGTTGGATAGCATTTGTGTGTGTATGTGTACTTACATACCACAATATCATGTCACGTTGTATTACAACATTGTATTATATAGTACCTAACTAATAAAATACGTTTTTTGTGTTGTAGTGAATTCAAATAGGAAATTATTCCGATGTCAAATTCACCTCTATCTAAAAAACACATTATATTTCGGTGTAGATAAAGACACAAAGGGTGTGTCTGTGACATTATACATTACTTTTAGAAACATTTACTATGAAGGCAGTTTGCTTACACACAGAGTTGCTGTGTTACCACAGCCGAGTCCTTATTGAACTTTAGTTGCAGTTCTCTATTAGCTGGTCTGAGCGCACAAAATAACGATCATGCAGCAACATCTGAATGTAAAACATTGTTTCTAAATGGATTTGGATGAAAAGCATGAGACAGACATTTTCAGTAATTAGAATAACTCAATTATTTAGTAGTTTTCCATATGGCGGTACATTTGAAAGCAACAGATGCAGCACATTTCTTGTTAAATTCCAGTGTTTGGAACAATAATACCATGCCATTTCTTTGCAATACATCAGGTTTGAATCTTTTAATATCTTAAAAATAAAATATTTAATAACGAATAATAGCATTTTAACTCTGTTGTTACTTAATTTATAGTCATTACTACAGTGTTAAAACTGGTAGCCTATAGGGTTTCATTATTTTATTATATTAAATGTTATTTATTTTATTGTTATATTATTATTATGTGCTTTAAAAAGAACGCAAAACTTTTGATAACTGAGTGGCATTGCGTTTTTAGTATAATAAATATTTTTCTAATACAAAACTACTACTACTTACTAGGCTTTATATTTTGTATAGCTTAATCTAACTTTAATATTTATTAGACATGTAATAATGTAGCTAACTCTAATTAGCTACATTAAGCAAATTAATAAGGTCACTACAGTGTCCTTTGAGAACTTCAGCAATCTTTAAAGGCATTTTATGAGAGTATTACTCACTCCCTGTGGGCATATTATGGGATAACACCAATCCAACTACATTGCATTACGGTGTTTCCGAGTAGTTCTGCTCTGTCCCGGTGCCGCGTGCTTTCTTATGCTAATGCTGGTCTGACATCAGCAGTGAGATCAAAGCGGGGCCGGGGTACTTTAGAGCTGAGTCTGCCCCCAGTCAGGCTCACTCACCCTCCTCTCCTCAGACCTCTCGCTGCCACACACACACACACACACACCATGCGTACCTGTCCGGAGCTATTCCACCCCCCGATGCTGGATTGTACTCACGCGTCCGGCTGATCCCGACACAGACAGCACTCTGAAAGGATATTCCGACCTGCTGACATTTGATGGTTTTTGTGTCGTTGTTTCGTTGAACGGTGAGAGCTGAGCGCCGCGGCGGCAAAGGTGAGGCGAAACGTTTGGCTGGAGGAAAAGCTCTGCGTGCTGCTGTTAGGGAGTGGAGTGTCTTTGTGCGCACAAAAGTGGCTTAAAGTCGAGGATTATTGGGTGAATACAGAGTAGATGAGACTATCTGCGTGTGGGAAGAATTGTTACAAAGATTATGATTTAGTAGTTTATTCCACTTTACTTTCCAAAGTTTCCTACTTGTTGTATTTTAATTCCATGTCAAATATATCTCAGCTTCAGTGCAATTAGAAGACTTGTTTTTAAAGTGACTTAAGAATCTCGCCTCATGGAAACAACACTATTAGCCTGCGCTTGTTGTAGAAATATCCTTGTCCGACCTTGTTAGTTAATCTCCACTAATTAGGCAGCTAGATTCTTACTGATCCTTAGGAAGTATGGTCAACAGCCCAGTCCTCTTGCTGTGCCCTACACAGTTTATCTTGGCTTGGTGAGAGACACGTCGTATAATTTGTCAACGTGAGGCTATCATTTTTTATCTTTTAGAGAGACAAATTGGCCAAATGTACATTTAAACAGTAAATCCACTTGAGGCCGCGACTTATTAAAACAGATACGACGCCAGGCGGGAAACAAAGACTGGACATGCTCAGGAAACGTCTTCTTTTTAATCACTGGTATATGATAGGATCATTCTTTTAACCTCAGCTCAGAATCTTACTGCTCCAAAAGTGGTTGGTCAAGTAACTCCCAGCAGGCCGTGAGTTTCACTCAGCTCATTTAAATAATTAATATCAGTGATTTCACAGTTTCGAACGCGTCTCCGCCAATCAGCGCCGAGGAGCGGAGCTCGTGCTTGAAAAAGGCCCATTAGCAGATACCTGCCGTTTAACGCGCTCACTTCAAAGAGACAGCTCATCAGCAGCTCAAAGGGCTATCAGATAATGCTTCTGATGCGCTGCCCTGTCCACTGGCTGCAGATTAGCCCACTGCATTGATCTGTGCCACAGTGTCACTTTATTTCAGATTCTTTAGATTTCCCTACTAAATTACAGAGACTAAAATATTTCCAACCAGCTTGACAGCGCCTAATCACGGGAAATATCCCCTCACTGTCTGAATGCATAAAGTTTAACAATGATATATCAAATACAACGGTAAAAGAATCAGCTATGATATCTTTTGACGGTTATATTAGAGAAACACCATCGGAGATGTAAAAAACAACATAAAGCAGAATACAGTGACTTTAAATTCACCAAAGGAAGTCAGCGTCCTGACACACAGTCTGTACCACAGATACATCATGATACAACATGTCAGAGGTTCTTTGTCTTTAAGTTTTCATTGCTTTTACTTGTCTGGCTTCTTGTGTTTATTTGCATGTAGAAAGAGGTTGAAGTGCTGTATTACTATTGAATTTCTTTACAGTGTGTTTGAACATTAGTGAACTGTCTTTAAAGTATTTCTTGCAAAGCACAATTTTTTGCATTTATATTTGATCTAAAATGAAGTTATGCTTGATTTCATATGTGCCTAATGTTTGAGATTACTGGCGGAGAACTAAAATAATATCCCTGTAAATGGCAGCATTTTTAATTGTAACGGGAAGTTCCTGTATCAGGATATTCTTTCATTGCTCTCAGAATCAGATTTTCTGTTTTCAGACGGTCTATTCAAGACCTAAACCTTGATAATATTGATGTTATTTACAGAGTTTAGAAGAGGAGGCCGTACCATGAGAGTTGAGTGTTGAGTCGGAGCCAAGAAGCCCTTTGTATTTGTGTCCTGTGTGAACTGGAGCCACTGTCCAACCATGAGGAGCAGCTCTCATGTCCTGCCTCTTGGTGTGCTCACCGCTCTGCTGCTGTCTCAGGTCTGCTCTGGCATCAAATGGCTGTAAGTATTCCCAGGAGCGCCGCCATCTCATTCTTCGGGCTTTTCAACATCTTTACACTGCTTTACATAAAAAAATGTCAAAACAGATGGCGTCATGTAGATACGCGATGTTGTGTGGCTCTTTGCTGCGTGTTTCAGGGTTTTGTGGAGCGTAGGGCCCATGGCAGCTTTGAAACGGGCCCCAACATTCCTCGAGTTGCTCCTGATCAAGGAGGAAGCTGTGTGTTCTGTACATGTGTATCTGATGAAGGAGACAGTAGATTAGCTGGCAGTTCTTCAGGTTATGAAAGGAAACCGCTTTGTTTTATTAACTTTAATGTGACTTCAGTAAAAGGCGACAGCTCACGTATTTCAGTTCCAAGATCGCAGATCAAATGTACCAACTGCTGGATAATAAGAAGATAAGATTAGAAAGTAAGATAGACATGATGAGGCGGCATGTACGTCTGGTTAGGCCTCAGTTAGTATAAAAATAGTGTGCAGTAGAAGGAAGCTGCGATGCCATAAACACAAATGTTGATTTCTCATACTGTTTCATGGTCGAGTTAAAGTAAACAATAATTTTCGCAATAATTTTGCGAAATTCCCAAGTTGCTATTTTTTGAATTGATTTATGTTTCAGTTGAATGTTTTGTTTGGTATTCTTATAAACCCTTTGAGGTTTTTGTCACAATTTGCACGTTCTGTTGTGTATTTCTTTATGCGTCTGATCCTTGTGAAAACGTAGCTTTCTGCTTTGGCTTTACCAAAAATATCTGTTATCAGAATGAGTGGTTGAAATAGTCACAGCGGGAAGACTTAAGCAGATGTGCCCATGAGAGCTGGGATGGCATGTGCTAAATCTAAGCGAGAAGTCCTGATAATGCGCAGCGGTGCAATGCAAAACAGATGCGGCTGTAAACACCTGTGAGTGCCGGGTTACCACGAGCCCAGTGGAGTCACAGCTTATCATTGGGCACAGAATGGTGGCCCCTCAGCCCCTAATGCAAAACAGGCCAAGGTGCAGGCGGCGCTGCCTGGTTCTCACGAACTCTCAGCAGAGTGCAAGACACAGAAAGCAGAGATCAGAGCTAACCTGCTCCGCCTGTGGTTTCTCTATTAAGTTAATCCTCAATAAGTTTAAATAGTTGAAATCAAATGTGTGCACTCTCTAGTAGTCTGTAAACTGATGATTTATGTCAAACTGAGTCCATAGAGGATGATGCTTCCTGTGGTGGAAAATGCAAATGGTGAGGAATCCATGCAGTTCTGACTGTGGATCAGAACTGGGGGGTTATATTTTTTGGCGTATTTTAAGGCCTCTTCTGTGCTGTAACAAAAGAAAAGCCCTGTGCCAAGAACGTGTCACTTATATTTTATGAATCCACAGCTGACTTTTCTTCAGGATTTTTGTGTGATAAGATGGTTCTTCTCTGCAACGCAGGCCAAAATATGTCCCTGCCTGAAGCATTATCTGTTTGGATTGTTTCTGTTGTGTGTTCACAGCTGATATGTCTCCTAGGCTTGAAATGTGTGGACACAAGAAACTCAAATCGCTAACACACCAATGTAACTAAAACTCACAGTATGCTTTGTTATTTCCATAAAAGGGACAATTTTACAACTCATACAACAACAAAAAATGTAAAAACTGTATCCCCTCCCCCCCCCTGCAGATCTATATCACATGCTCCTGCATCTTTACACATCAACCAGACCCAACACTGTAAGCTGCTGCCGGGCATGGTGTCCTCCCAAGCGCAGCTGTGCCGCAGCAACCTGGAGCTCATGCAAACCATCATCCAAGCTGCCCGCGAAGTCAAGAAGACATGTCAGAAGACCTTTGCTGATATGCGCTGGAACTGCTCCTCCATTGACATCCCAATTGATGCCCTGAAGTATCACCCAGACCTCGACCGAGGTATGGTCAGAAACTGTTTGGAATTACAGCCTGGACGCTGATGTTTCCAAAGTGCCGCTCCAAGTTTTTTACACCCAAGAGCCTGATGTTTATGTTCACGCTTGACATTCAGTGAATAGCGTGTGTTGCAGTTCAGTTTACAGTAAATGGTGAAATGATCCCTGGCCTTTTAATGGTGTCTGCGCTCAGACACCATAATAGATTTATCTGTACGTATAAACATGACAACAATCTAAAGACTTTTGACTCCGAATTATGTTCTTTTCATAAATGATGTCTGTTTTTAAGATGACATGTTGCTTCATCTTTCCAGTATTTTGCTGCCAGCCAAATTATTCCATAATTTATTCCTGAGGAGCCTACACCAGGCGCTTGTACTGAAGCTGTTATTTGAGAAGGCACACAATATATACACACACACATGTGTACGTTCTTAAAAACATTATTGGCTTGTTATTTCCAAAATCCACAGCTTTGTCAAACTGCACGCCTGTTAGCGTCACAGTGTGACTTAGCTGTGTTTCTATTACACAAAAGGACATTGAGTCAGCCAGAGACAGTTGCTGGGTTGTGGGTGGGGGAGCTGTGCGCTCCACAGAAAGGACGTGGCTGCCATTCGCCAAATGAACAGTCTGCGCCGAACAGGAAATGGCTCATCGCTGTCCAGGGATGGCTTTGATCTAACCAGCCCACGGTCATACATGATTTCTTCCCTTACTTCCAATTGCTCCCCGACCTTTAACATATGTGCTTTCTGTGTATGCACATCACCACCAATTACATCAGTGCTCACTCTGCGTTACAGCAAGAGCATTGATGGACTGTGTTTGATAGTTTCATTTTGTGCACTCAAATTTCTTTTTCTTTCCACTGAGACAGTAGAAAGCCGATGAGGAAATAGTAAAAAAGTGATTATACAGCACAAGTGGTTGGAGAACTTTCAATAGATGTTTTAATTTGCTGTAATAACCTAACCATTGGAATCCATTGTAACTAACATCAATCCAAGCTGACCACTACACGCTTTATGCTAACACTTCAGCATATAGTGATAGTAGACCAGTTGCCTGTCTTAAAAGTATGAAAACATGCTGCTTCTGGCAACCAGAGTAGAGAGTGCCCACATCCAAACGATCCAATATTCACACTCTGTGCTGGTAGCTCCCTACACTGAGTAAATACTAATTCATGTATTACATTTCTGAATCTACAGGTGTTTTGCTACTAACTGGTAGAGCGGTAGAGATTAGCATATTAATCAATCAACGCGTTTCTTTATCTTGTGTGGTAGCAAACTTGAGTTTTAGACTTTTGGTTGGTCAAATCAAGACAATTATTAGGAAATTGTGACAGGAAAATTTACTATATTCTGCTATTTAATAGACTAAAAGATTACTTGATTAAACCGAGACAAGAATTGACAATGAAAATTAGTTAGTTGCAGCCCTAATAACTGCTAGTGATGACCATTAATTTATGAATTCTTTTTTTAAGCATTGAACTCTAGGGACATTAGCAAACATTAGCTTTGAATGGTTTTTATGTTTGGATTGTCAGTTTGCAGGGCTGGGGCCTAAAAAACCTGGCATCTTCCTTTTTACCTATACAATCTGGGTTTCTTATCTGTTTCCACAGGAACCAGAGAGGCTGCATTTGTCTATGCTCTGTCTGCAGCAACCATCAGCCACACCATAGCCCGGGCGTGCACTTCTGGAGATTTGCGACTGTGCGCGTGTGGACCTATCCCTGCAGAGATCCCAGAGCCTGGCTATCGCTGGGGCGGCTGCGCTGACAACCTGCACTACGGTTTGATCATGGGCTCCAAGTTCTCTGATGCTCCCATGAAGATGAAGCGCCAAGGCTCTAATGCCAACAAACTGATGCACCTACACAACAGTGAAGTTGGGAGACAAGTAAGCAATATGGCCAGATTTTTGCGAAATATAAAGATGTTGATTCCAAAGAGTGTTTAAACACCACAGTTGAAACTGTAAATGTATTTTGTACTGTATCTTATCTGTGTGAACGTCAATCCCCTAAAGAATTAGTACTATTGAGCCTCCATCTCCTTTGTCCTTTTATCTAGGCATTGAGAGAGGCGCTGGTGATGAAGTGTAAATGTCATGGAGTGTCCGGGTCCTGCTCCATAAGGACCTGCTGGAGAGGCCTGCAAGACCTGAGGGAGATCGCCATGGACCTGAAGACCAAGTACCTGTCTGCCACCAAAGTGGTTCACCGGCCCATGGGGACACGCAAACAGCTGGTACCCAAAGACATTGACATCCGGCCAGTGAGGGAGAATGAGCTGGTCTACCTGCAGAGCTCCCCGGACTTCTGTACCAAGAATGAAAAATATGGCTCTATGGGCACCCAGGACAGGTGAGACACATAATCATCCAGTTCGACTGTGAGGGTGCACGAGAAAGAGGGGGAAATGGAGTGGTGCTATGGATAGTTCTCTATAGTTTGGCGTTAGATGTTTTTAGCATGACTCATATTAGTGACAGACCCATGCAGCAGAAAAATAGGAAATTACCAATCCTATATGTCTGCTCATCCAGGATGTTGACTCTAGGGGAGTGCCGTCCTGCCTGGTGGCACCGTTTAGTTTGCAGGCTGGCTGATAAGAACCAGTGGCCCCTGAGAGTGCTCCGTCTGTGGCTTGTCTGAGCACGTGTCACTGAAAAGGCCACTGTGACTGGAGCCACTGTCCCGCTATCTAAAACAATGACTAATGCAGTTATTCTTAGGACTGAGTGCACTCGAGCTGATATTGATTGGAGAGGGCCACACAGATGGGGAAATAGTTAATGGTCCCTGAAAGATAAAGGTTTATTTACACCATTCAGCTTGTGTTTAAGTTGGGACAGTGTTTAGTGCTGCTGGACTGAGGGCACCAAGGAGCCCAGTTGTCTGAGATATAACTAACCACTATCAGTGAAATATGGCACAAATATGTAGCACTATCTTGCAAACCTATCTAATTTACCAATTTTCAGTGTTTGAATTACGCTGTGGCAAGTGCTATGATGACTGTATGTAAAGCTTCTGTTGATAAGAAAGATGTGTTATTAGTGTACTTTCCACAGGATTCGCTCAGCACTATGCGTTATGTTGTTCTCATGGTTTGTACGTCCATTCAATTTCTGCATTTTGGCCTGTGCCTCTTGATAACACTCCTTGGAAATCCAAAATGAACTGAGAGGTTCAAGATGAATTCATATTTGCAAATTGGTCTGGCGATGTCAGGCTAGTGTTGCATGAGATTGGATGCAACTTTTAAGGATGAATAGTGTGGTTACTAAAGTGTTTAAATAAAAAACTAATAAAAACATGACCATGCAATCCATCAATAAATACGCATGTACTGTAGCATGCCTTAATGCCAACAGCCAGTGCCTAGACCCCTTTGTATTGGAGTGATTTCTCAAACGTCCCCATGTCGTAACAATCCATCACATGGTCACAACACCGTCTGCTTTGCTACAATCATCCCACTGCGGGTTTCTCGCTCACTGGTGTCCACTTGAGGAGAGGTTTTATCACTTGTTTATACTTAAAATCGACATTACTCATGTCTACATTGTTAGACCTGACCCATTCACAAGACCTGAGAGCTGTCTACCCTTTCTAGAGTCAGGTTTTCAACCAACAAGTGAATTTGGGACAGGGAAAGTGAATTCTAGCAGCAGTTTCCAATGATAAAGTGTGATCACTGCTGCAAAAAAGTGTCACGGCCCTGGGAAGTGGTGTGCTATTGAAACCTGGTCTTTAGTCTTAAATTACATTATTGTGCCTCTGCTTAGACCAGCAGATGTGAACTACAGAATGTATGGCGCTGTCCTCTCCACACAGCAGTGATATGAGATATTGCTCTTGACAAAACATGACCGTGTGGGGGTTTCTGTCTATTTCCCAGCTTCCACCGATGTGATAAACCTGTCTTACACTCTCAGTGACTCTTGTCCCTCCTCCTCCTCCTCCTCCTCCTCCTCCTCCTCCTCCTCCTCCTCCTCCTCCTCTCCCGCAGTAGCCTTCAGCTCAGCGTCTCCCTCACCATACTGGTCATTAACACTTTGCCATCATAAAACAATGCAATTATGTAGAGAGGGCAAGCTAAAGAAAGGGTGGGCTGCCCTGTGTATTCAGTGTGATTTATGGTGGAGCTATTCTCATTCAAGACGCCTCAGGCTTCTGAAATGAGAGGGTCCCAAGCATCCACTGCCCAGAAACAACGAAACAAAAAGAAAATGAAAGGAAAACATTTTTGGAAGGACTGCTTAAAAGGTTAAGGCACACCAGTCTGTCAAGCACTTTTAAAGGACTATTGTGGGCTCTTCACAGGCTGTGAGATTGTACTAAATATTTTTGAATGAAGCTGTAAACTTAGGTAGGAAACTAAACTGGAAATGTGTGCATTCTTAGCTGGTTGGTCAAGTCCAGAATTTGCCTCACTTTTCTCTATCTTGTTGAAGCAAATATCTATAGTTCTAACACAAAATAAAATGTCTAATATAAGATTTTCTTTTTTGTGTGTGTCTATGCTAATTTCAGGCAGTGCAACAAATCCTCCGTCGGCAGCGACAGCTGTGACCTGATGTGCTGTGGCCGTGGCTACAACCCGTACACAGAGAAGCTGGTGGAGCGCTGCCACTGCAAGTACCACTGGTGCTGCTACGTAACCTGCAAGAAGTGCGAGCGGATCGTGGAGAGATACGTTTGCAAATGAGTCTGTGCCACTGCCGGCCCCACCAGCTGTCCTCTGCTTGTACCCAGCCACCCAGGGCTCAGATTAACCAAAGCACTACAATACCAAGAAGGCTTACTTTTGTCTTAAGCTTTAGCATGTGTATATCGATGAAAAGTGGTCTATTCTTATGTCACTATCATTTTTTGTCGAATCTCCAAACTGCCAATTGGGCTTCTAAGCTTTTTCGCTTTACAAACCTGGACGTGGAGACTGTGGCGACATTGCCGGTTAACATGAAGATCGCCGTCCGTATTTCCTTTTTCTTGTTAATGATTATAAATCCCTCTAAAAGGGATATTGAAAGTCTATTTTATTATATCTCTAATAAAAAGAAATAATATTGGATTTTATGCTGGAGGAGAGGGATTTTCTTTTCCCCTCACTAGACAGAGACTTATGTTTGGCTTCATTCCACAGAAACCCACGGGTTCTGATGGACCCATGTGGTACTTTTGTGGGTCTTATCAAAACTTTTTTCCTGTGCAGCGATGGACAACAGAGGAAAAAGGAACACAAAGGGAACTTCAAGTACTTTTCAATCATGGAACATTTTTGTGGTTGATGTTTTGGACTCTCACCGTTTGTCCTGTGTGGATCTTGACATTCCTGCATCCCTGCGGATTGAGAGAAGAGCATTAAGGACTTTGTGAAATTGTGCATTTTCTCCTCTATGTTTGACATGCAGTTTAAAATATATTCTATTTTTCAGAGCATATGAGCTGAACTCATGGATTTTGTAAACCACTTTTGTGTGGCTGTACATACTGTTATTTTGTATACTGAAATAAAGAAAGAAGTATTTATAAAATAATTGAATGTTCACCATCATCTTAACATAGAAAATGCATGTTTTTTTCTTTTTCTGTAAATTGCACCTTGAATTATTAACTGCGTAGCTCAATTTACTGACCTTTGGCAAAGACAAATCCATATCCTCCAAGGCTAATTATTTTTAAACTAAGCAACATTTACTGTAATTCACTGCGAATCCAAGTGTTGTAAAATAAGTCTACCACAACTTATAGCACAGTGTGATTGTAAATCAGCTCAGCACAGACAGACAGGATTGCTCTCTGAATTACCCAAACCCTGGGAAAGTGTTTGTTTGAACATTCCACCTCCTCACAAAGGCCATTGCAAAGGGATTTTTGTCACTCCTATCATGGCTTTAACACTAAAACAGTCATCTGTCTGAGAGCCAGACCTCCAATGGACAAACATTAAATTAAAAAAAAGTCAGAAATCAAATTTATTTTGAACATATAATCAGACCAGAGGGAACAGACTTGGCACTGTGTGGCAGCGAGATATTACACTCTGCCCAGCCTTGTGTTGGTTAAAGTGGTTCTCATGATTTTACACTGACAGAAATAGCTGTGGAAGATGTAGGGCCCATGCTGTGAGCTCACATGATACATCGCAGCACCAGCCTGAACAAGCTGCACACTCTTTGGAGCTGTAACACTTCTTGACCTAAGTCTGTGGTCGTACACAGAAACTGCCAAAACAGCCCTGCATACTCTGAAAAAACAAGGCTGAGGGGAATATTATAATTCATTAAGATTTTAGTGGCTATTTAATGATGCTTGATTTGATTCACAGCTGTCCCTTCCATTTAATGTCATTTGGGGACACAAACATAGGTTAAGAAGAGTTAATTAGACACGTCTATTTCAGGTAATGAGGAGAAATGTGATACCATATCCAAAGCCAAGACCTAAGAAACACCAACTTCTTAAATGCTCCAACAGAGAAGCAAAGACGCTGCATGTTAACAGGATGACTGAGGGTAAGAACTGAACAAAGAACTCTAAGAAGTCTTATATTAAGATTTGATCAGTGGATGTTGTCGCATAGCTACAGGCCAAAAGTGGAAACAGACACTAAGGGTGAACATAGTGTGCTGTTGTATTTTGGTTTGGGGGAAGGGAGGATCTGCTGTGTGCTCAGACCGAGCAGATCTTCGCTCACCTGCACACAGGCCTGTCCGTCGACAGCCTCAAGGACTCTTCAGTCACTGACATTCCTCAGCCTGGCAGTTGGAGAGAATAGGGTATGTGTGTGTGTGTGTGTGTGTGTGTGTGTGTGTGTGTGTGTGTGTGTGTGTGTGTGTGTGTGTGTGTGTGTGCATGTGTCAGTCCATCTACTGCTCTCTGTCAGTGGGATCACTGCTAAGGAAATATGAAGTCTCACCTGCTGATTGAGGACTCTGTCCTCAAATACAGGTGGCTCAACCAGAGTCGAAGGACACCTGTGGATGAAAAGTGCTAATGAGGACACCAAAATCTGTAGTATGTAAGTGCGTATCTGCATAGGATGCATAGATGATACTGATACTGTACTGTAAATGTAACACAGTAAAATCCATCAGTTTTTTTTAAAGTGTATATTCAACATGTCCAGTACTCTATAGAATGTTTAAAGCAACATGCCAACAATGAGAGAATCAGCTGAACCCTTGACCCTCTAAAGTACCGTGCTAAGACCCGTGAAATGTCTCACTAAATTACTTATCCACTTTTTCTGGTCTAGATATGCACTAAATGTATGAAATTGTGCTCATGTAAATGTTGAAATCAAGTTGAGAAATTCTTTGTCACACACCAGTGTACCACAGAGAAATTTCATCAGGACTCTACAGATTAGATAGGGCCATAAATCAGACTTGCTTTAGTCTCGAAATGCTGAACCTGGCAACCTAACCTTCTGAGTAGCCATTGTTATCATTAAGTTATGCAGCTATTCAGCTGACCTCAGTCTAACCCTTCTGAAATATCTCACTTTGACATAGTCCACACAATAAAACAAATGTGCTAACAATATGAACCTGTTGGGAACATTAATTTGCTCCACATTCTTCCATTTTCCTATCTGTCAACATGAAGCTGTGGTGGAGCGGAAGAGTGACTGTGTGGAAAAGGGGATGTGAATGGGCTGCCATTTTGGTGAGGATCAGGTATAAAACAGCTTAAGAGCGGCCCCTATCCAGGCTGTTAAGGACCTTTGTGTCCCAAACGAAGACAAAGCAAAAGTAAAGACGACAAAAAAACGGAACTAATCACCGCTGCAGTTTATGTTTCTTTTCATTCTTCCTGTCTTTGTCAGAAAGTATCTAAGTATCTCTCCACTGTTGGTGTGACCTCTTGCTCTGTGGGAATTGCCTGGTAATGGAGAAGGAAAAGAGGACTTTAATGGAGAGCAGTGAAAATATCAGGGGTTAATGTTAGCGTGGACAATATAATGCCAATTGCCTTTGTGAAGCCTGCGTTCTAGATAACTAGCTGTGAATGAGGGAGACAAAGAATTTGACTGCAGTGGTAAAGGCTTTCAGATGTACTGACCCGTACTGTAAATGGACTTTTGTAGACCCCACCCCCACCTGCCTTTAAATAGGAAGCCAGCACTATACGCTGTTAAAAGCCATTTTCTGTTTTGGTGAGTGTGTGTGTGTGTGTGTGTGTTTGTGTGTGTGTGTGTGTGTGTGTGTGTGTGTGTGTCCTCAGGCATGTTGCTGGGAGATAGCAGATCATGCAAAGTATGCACATTTCTAGATAAAGACAAACCAGCCGATGGGCTGTGGAAATAACTAATATAAACTTTTATACTGTGCCATCCTTCAATTGCATGCATAACATCTTGTTTGTGGTTCATGCTATATACAGCGTGGTATATTTGAATTAATTTTCTGTTTTGTTTTATTGTGTCGGCCTGACCTGGCCCACGTGTCCTTTGTTTAGGTTTTCTTCTTTTTGTTGTTTTGTGAATATTTGGACACATCAAATCAAACCAAATCAAGCTTTACCTTAATTCCAAATAGTTATACTACTCTTTATAATAACTTAATACTGTTAACAAATCCTGGAACAAATTTGGCAAATCACTTACTGTTTATATATACTGTTATTTTTATTTATTCATTTGAGTTAGACTTACCCATGTGAAAGCAGAGATTTAAAAAACTCTTTGTGTAAACCTTCTTTTTCCCTAAAACAGCATTACGTTTTTATTTAATGACCACTGTCTATGGTGGAACATTTCAAACAGGAGCTGAGCTACAGTAGATTTGTGTTTTTCTGTTATGACTCACAGTGAGTTTCTCAAAGTAATAGCAATAGGTATATAACTTAATTAAATGTATACCTACAATAAAGGCATTCTATTCTATTCTATTTTATTCTATTCTATTCTATTTACATTAAAACATCTCTGTCATATTCTTACTGCGGTTTTTAAAAACTCTGAAACTGAATCAAATAACCTAATTTCAGTTTTTTTATTGTACATCCTCTATAAGAGTAGAAGCACTTTAGCTGATATAAGCTAAACGGCATGCCATATTGTTTGGGATGAACACAAATGTGTTCGTCTGCAGATTAAACTCAGCTGCAACCGATAAATGTATACTTTCATAATCTCAACATAAAGTGAATCACTGCCTGGATGGCAGACCATCAGTATAAGCTATCAAGGATAGATGAAAAGAGCCGTGGAGGGAGAAAGAGTGAGACTGAATTAATATGAATAAAAGAAACGGCGAGCTAAGTATGCTGGGAAAAGTAAACACTGGTGCGTGTAATCACAGTAAATCTGTCCGGGGGACCGACAGAGCAGGCTGCGTCCTCAGCAGAGGAGTCAACAAACCCATTGAAAAAAACAGCTAACTAGCTAACATTACTGAGAGGGGTTAAAGAGGGAAGCAGCACAGCTTTATTCACATGAAGATCAGTGAAACACCGCCATGTTTACCCAGTGTCTGGCTGAGTTAAACTATGTAAACCTCAGCATATAAGTCAAAGAGAGAATTCAGGGTCACAAATTTAAAGATGACTTCAGTCACAGTTTAATGTGTGTGTGTCCTGCAAAGTAGGTTGTATCTGGAGAATATGGTGGACTGTTTTAGCAACTTCTGACATGAAATGTAGCACTGTTTAAGGCCAGAGTGAGGTCCAGTAAGGAAAATATTCACCTAGCCAGCAGCATTAAGATCAGCTGTGATGATCTGATAAATGGAGCAGCCCCACTGGCCTCCCACACTGACCACAGATCAGTCTAGGCAGCAAGCCCATTGCCTTTGCTTTTCATCGCCCTGCATGAAGTATTTTTGTCGTGTGTCGTGTGCTGCCAGGTTGACTGATGTCATGCAAACACATGAAAGGGATCTGGTTAATGGCAAACATGAAAAAAATGTTGGGATATTAAAGAAAACATGAGAACAAAGAGGTTATGTTTCGCAAGATTTAGGATTATTAGTATATAAGCATTAATACTTGTATCACTTTTCCATTCGTCAATTGATGCAAAATGTGTTTTTAAATTTACCTCACACATTGGTGGATTTAAAAACACATTTTGTTTGATTTCAGATGTGTGTGCCAGATTTACAGCATCTTTTAATGTGTCACAGATGGCTATGCTTCATTCATTTAATCTAGTTTTAATATTTCAATGAAACGAGGAACAGATTTTATGAGTTCACTGTTAAATAAGACAAAACTCTGGAAACATTTGGAATAAACTGTATTGATTTGTGGATCTTCATTTGAAGCACAGCCCAGCTTGTACGTTCCTTTGTTTCAGTGTCCAGTTTTGGAAAATAAATGCACAAATGGATATTGTTGGAAAAGGACTTTGTTTGTCACATGTATTGATATATTGAGAACAGATGTGGGTCCTGTTTATTTCTAACAAATATTCCACTCTCTTTGTGACGGTGGCCCAAAGGTCAAATGGGAGAATAATGGGAGAATTATTCTTCTTTGAGGTTTTTATATGGCATCAGTTAATTCAGGAGGCTGCTGATCACTGTTCGGCATTGTTTCAGTATTTTGTTAACCCAGACAGCTCGAGACAAGTTCAGGCCTAAGTGCTAAAATTGCTCCTCCACTTCCTTCGATGACAGCCTCAGTTGTTGAGTGGCTAAAACATACACACAGCCTTGGCTTAAAGCACATAGACTGTATGAGCTCAGTGCACGGCCCAATTCCCCCCTGATCTGGTTAAATGCCGCTGTTCTCTCAAGTTGTCCAAATGAACGACTGAGGAATAAAATTCAGACATTTCTTCTCTTGCTGCAACTCAAGCACATCACAGTAAATCAATCTCTTGCCCTCGCAAATCTTTTAACTTGAGCTCTCATTTAAAAGAACCATTTTTATAGGAAGAAAAAGCAATGGATGTGAGGAGGGAATCAACTTTATACACACG
The DNA here is from genome assembly GCA_036024295.1 of Nannoperca obscura. Lineage (NCBI taxonomy): Eukaryota > Metazoa > Chordata > Actinopteri > Centrarchiformes > Percichthyidae > Nannoperca > Nannoperca obscura. The sequence goes on along the minus strand of JAVQJL010024688.1, from coordinate 31,590 downwards.
CATATTTGTTTCAATCTCTCCTCCATTTGTAACATAAGGGTCATTTTGAATGGTAGCCAGATCTGAAATCTGTTTTTTGTAATGTGTTTTGTCCATATTTCTCAGCCTGAATGAGGTAATACCATTTATCTGGCAAAAGACTGAGGGGGACGGGCAGCCAGCAAAGCCATTATGTGTGATTAGCACTGTTTGCAGCACTGATTTGATTTGTGAATTGTCTGATTGGTGACACGCCCTGTGGGAAAAGAGTAATTTTTTTTTCCACTTTAGAATGCCCAACTGGAAACTATGTGCCACCATCAATCATCAATAACCTGCTATTGAAGGTGACACAGGTGCTGCAATATTTAGGGCTCCACCAATTTGGAAAGGCCAAATCACCAAAGACATACAGTATCTTGGCTGATATTTTGTGTTGAAGTTGAGCAGCTTCTATTTTCTTGTCAAAAATGTCAAGTATTCATAATTTTACCAAATAACTTAATTCCTTTTATAAATGAAAAATGTGATACATTATTTAAACCCTGCGATGTTAATAAAAAGAACAGGTTACATAAGAACTTCAGTTTGTTACAACTTGGGTTAGTTTTTATTGTCAAATCTGGTAAGCTCATCATACTTAAAAAAAAATCTAGCAAACTGGTTAAAAAATAAGCAAATTCATTCAGGGTATGTTGAGATCTAAGTACGACGGAGCGAAAACACGGTAGGGTGATCAGACAGGGTTTAACTGGTTGAGTACATTGATATCATGACCACCAGAAATGAAACTCAGACTTATAAAAATAACAACCAAGATGTTATAAACCAGAATAATCCTCTTAACAACAAAAACTTGATTGAAAATAAAACTGTACAAAGACAATAACATATATTAATTTATCTGCATGTATTTCTAAAGGTCTATTCTAAAACTAGTAATACCCAGTACTTTTCTGTGCACTTTTCAAGCTACATTCAACTGCCTCTTTGGCTTTTCTTGTCAAGTCATTGTAGGTGGAGCTCTCATGAACGCTGATGGTGCAGACACCCGTCTGCTGTGCTCGCTCTGTCCCAGAGACCTCAGCCACAGGCTATTATATTATACCTGCAGCCTGACACCAGCATGACTTATTGGCCTCTACTAGAGCTGGAATGGACTCAACCCTCGGCTGGGCTGTTAAATCTACACGCTGGTGTAGCCAACAGGGGAGCAGTCATGTTGCTACACTCAGTCTCACCAGTACATCCTACTTCTCTCTACTAACCTGCATCATCTAAATCTCCTCTCCCAACACACGTACGGTACTTGTGTGGTCGTACAATGTTGGATTGGGAAATACTCCTGAAGTGCTCTCTTTACAATGTGTACAAATAGCTTTCATGGCAGACTTTCATGGCCCACCAAAACACCCATGGCTGTTTGTCTATCTTGGGTGCTTCTATGACAAGTGCACAGCTAAAAATACAGGTGTGAACATGTTCAAGATGCACAGAGAATCCCATCACACAAACCGCATTTGGAGGTGGTCATGGACACGTAACACATACAGTACCAGTCAAACTGTAGAATACTTCCTGGCCACATTAGACACACAAATGTCACCCATGTGAGCACAAATATGCTGCTAAAAGATATAATCAAAGGTATAAAGCCCAGATCAATAGCTGGCCAGGTCTAGGCCATCTCTCCTCTCTAACATGATTTATTCTTATTAGCAGAGATGATATTGTTCCTTGTCATTTAGCAATGGGCTGTTTAGCTGGCTTGGATCAGAGAATAAGTCTACATGAGTACACAAGTCCTCGCAGGCTATCCTTTACACAATGCAGTAAGATGCTCTGCAACTGTAGGAGTCTCTCTCAGGACTCATCAGACGTAATAAAAGAATAATGAAGCTGCAGATTACTTTAAGACTAGCTAAACGTGTGAGCTTACCAAACATACCCTTACTGCTCTCTCTCAGTTTCTCAATTACACTTAAAATGAAGCAAATGCGGTATGTATGTAGTAAGTGAAGGGAGATTAATCTTTATTTGAAGAGGAATAGCCGGAGGGCCATTACAAGGAGCAAGTAGGTGTGAAGGGTTAAAGCAATTAGCGCACATCTCTGTCACATCCTGCTGGGGAGCAGATTTCAGATGTTCTGCCAGTGGACCCACTTACTCCTCATTTCTCCTGCTGCCCCTCTCATGGCCCTGCGGGCTGCACATTTCCAGCTCTTTCTAAATAGTCAAGTCCTAATATTTACTTCTCGCTTTCGAGCCCAGGCAGAGCGGGAGCTGGGTGCAGTCTGTCGGTGCAGGAGAGTGGAGGTGGCAGGAACTGATGCCCTCATTAATTCTGCAGAGAGAAACAAACATTTGTCCTTTCAGGGCCTTGTGTGACTTTGTGGAGGGGTGCAGCTGTAGACTGACAGGAGCGGTCTTGTTTGTCGGGTTCATGTTTGTATTATGTGTGTGTGTGTGCATTCATGAGTGCGTGTGAGTGACCCGGGCCTGCCTGTTAAGCACCAAATGAACTTATGCAGCTAAGTTTGAGACCAACAGCAGTATTGTTTTGTTGCAAAATATTCTGCAGTATACGTATAGACAGACATCTCACTGGTAAACATGCATATCAGTAAGATGTCCTCTTGGCTATAAGTTGGTTTCATTATGTAATCTCCAAGCTGTGTGTTGCTGTAAAAAATCCATTCTGGTGTCTTGCATTGTTCCTTCTTGCTTTCTTTCATGTTTCTTGCTGCTGCTATTTAGAAATCATTGTGACGCCCACACTGGTTCACAATAGAATGACTAACATCGAATAGAATTGAATTTCCACAAGCAGCAATACAGCGCAGTGCAGCATGATGTTGATGTTTACCCTATGGCGAGTAAATGAGTGAGGAAGCCTTTTTTCTCAGGAACAAACAAAGACAATAACCATCTGCTGTGCAGTAGGTTCAGAGATATCTAATCAACACTGTCTCGAGTCTCTCAGTAGAGGCGTGTGTATGTGATTGTCCAGCTTGTCATAAACGGCGTGCAGTTTGTCATGTTTATGTTTAGTTTGCCCTCCCTCCTCCCATCCAACAGCTTAACTTTTGCAAGTTGAGATGAAGATGTATGACAGATTGTTTCCTCTTGTTTCCCATCCCTCCTCCCCTCCTTCTCCCTCTCTCTCTCCTCTGCACTGGACCCAGATTATTGCCTGGAGAGGTTGGATCATAGTGCATTCCGACACGAATCTGTTCCCTCAAGAATTTGCATCACAATCTTTGTTCCACAGCTCTCCACAATTTATAGCTGTTCTGGTTCAGCAGATCAGAGATTCCAATGGCAGACACTTGGCTTGTCGCAAAACATCTTTGATGACAACTTTTTATGTCATGACAAGCACCTTTGATCAGCAGTTCTACTTTTTAAGAAAATACATATTTACAAATCCTAATAATTTAAGAAACTAGGGGCTATGGTGAAGGCTATTCTTTTTTATTGACCAGGTGAATATACTACTAAAATGTCATGCATATTCTTTACAAAGTAAAAAGAGGCACCAAATGACTTCCAGAACAGGTGTGCTCAGAAACAAAACCTTATCATATGGAAAGCAACTTCCCAGAAGTGCAGTTAGTTAGTATAAAAAATCAAGCTTAAGGCTTTTGAAAATCATATGAGCTTGAAGCTTTTGACATCACATAAAAACACATTATTCTTTGCGTTCCTTCCAGTTGCACTAATCCGAAATGAAATGATTAATGATTAATCCTATCCTCTCCATCAGTACGCTTCTAGTCATGTCCATCTACACAGAGTCAAGGCAGAACAGCTCTCACTCCCATTCCGTTTGACAGAAAGGACACAAAGCACTTCGTAGTGATGGATGGCCTCTTCCGCACAGAGGCCCTCACACTTCTTCTCAGCCTGCCAACTGGGGCTTAGCACTATAGCCTTGGCTGCTGGCCCGAATCCCCCCCCCCCCAAAATCCTAAACTAACCTTTGCGGTTCCCCACCACTGTCCTCCAACCACTGACCCTCCATTTCCCCCCTCCAACCCAACATCAGCCTCCAGCATTCCTCGCTGCGTCACATGGCCCTTGGTGCTGCCCCGGGCCAAGAGATCCGAGTACCAGCGCGGTGCCAACATTCCGGTCTGATGGGCGTTTTGTTGGAGGGATTTCCTGTGGGCTTTCATGCCAGCGTGGAACAATTACTGCTGCTCAACAATCACTGGCTGTGACAGGTGGACACAGGGCCAGGGGCGTCCCACCAATCATCTGTCTCTGGCATGGAGGTGCCACTTTGGGCTGAGTGCTCACTGGTAGTCCATCTACAGTACCACTTGAATGGGAAAGTGTGTCCCAACTTTTGACGGGTACTGTATATTTGCATACAATTTTTGTGAATTTGGTTGTAGCAGGGAAGGACACATTTTATACCTGTTAGAGAGTGAGGACTAAACAAATCTGACAAAATCTAACAAACTAACAGCCAAACAGGTCTGGAGAAGCGGGTGCAAGGTAACATGGAATGCCAGGCTATCATGCCGGACAGAAAGGAAGAATCTTGCCTCTAGGGGCCTTTAAAGGCCCCCAGTATGTTCATCTTATCAGTTTGATTGTCTGAAGTTGTACTGCACTTCGACCACACAAGGGCCATATTAGCTTTAAATTAGATCATGTTTAGCACAGATTAAATCAACCCAGCCTCTCAATGAGGTGCAGCTGTATGTCCGGCTCTATTTTGGCTGGGGTACGTGAGGAAGCTTTGATGAACACTGTGGAATGAATCTCTGAATCATTCATCCTTGCAATATTTCACAGATACGCCTTTGGTCTATCAGAATGACTTAGCCAGACTTTAATCGGTGTATGTATATTCTTAACCGTGGCTGCATTTTGGGTGTATGTTGGCACGAGAGGTGTTTAAAAGAATGGAAATTGTTAAAACTTTGTACTTTGCATGTGTCCTCTGAGTTCCCCCTGTCACACACACACGTGAACACAATTTCAATCGGCTGGTTTTGATTGAGATGAAGGTCAAAGCTTAGATGTTACTGAAACAGCTTTAATAGAGGTTGATTAACAGAGGACAAATGGAGGACTGGAGATCATTTGGACTGCCTGAGAAGGGCTAGAAATCCTGCTGTTCATTCATGCATACTGTGTGTCAACTCTTCACCATGTCGTCCTTCTGTAAAGGACGACAAGTCTGTAAAGTTTTTATTCATTCGGAATTCTCCTTTACTCTTTCAGCTGTTGCTCTGTCAGTATACATTTGTTACAATTTGTAAAATTAGATTCAAACATCTGCGCCTGAAAACTTAACAAAGGAAGCCATTCTTCTTTAAATTCCAAGTCAGTGATTTCCGCCTAAGGTAAGCAGATTCCAAGAAGGAGGTCGAAAATCTTCTCTGGGCCATAATTCAGAAAAGTGCCAAGGCCTCAATTGCTCTCAGATTCATCCTGCGCTCTGACAAACAAAGAGCAGGGTTACTGAGGTATTTTGGTTGTGGCAACGCTGGGACAAGAGAAACTAATTATTTGCAATGACACTTTTAGTCCCGAAGAAATTATCTGCGTCGCTGCTAGTCAGAGGAAAGAGATGTTTTGGCCTTGAAGCTGACAGGGGCACATGAGATGCTCCCCACATGAAAGATCCTGCCTGGCTATTTGCTGTAATCACTGCTGGCCTTGGCTGGGAGGAACTATTTCATGTCTGCACTTCTGGAGTCTCAAAAAGCATCTTTGTTTGTTTGTTTTCTGCTCTTGCTAGATGATAGATGATAATCAGTTCCCTTGCGGCTGTTCTCAGTTCTGCCCATTCTTAACATCTGACGTGTTCATATACGAGAGTTGAAACTGGACCAGCTGAGTGGAGGACAAACGGGCAGAATGACTGGGGACCATCTCTTGATCTTCTGTTATTGAAGTGGCACTGATCCTTTAATGGCCGTATCGAGTAATACAGAAATTCCACATTAGCTGGGCTCCACTTGTTTTCATTTAGATGTTGGTCTAACTGTCAAATCAATTACCACCTTCAGAGTCGCTGCTAATAGAAGCTCAATGAGTCAGAAAACACCTTGGTTCTACACAGAGTGACATACCGAGGAATCATACTAGCGTACTTCCTTCTTCTCCACATGCCTGAGCAATGTGTCTGAGCAGCCATCGGCAGCACGTATGACTTATGAGCACCTATGCACCGATCTCCCCTGCCTGACCCCGTCCAGCCCAGAGGACAAGGCTACTTAACAAATCAAAATCAAAAAGCTTAAAAACTCCACATTAGTCTCCAGGCCATTAAGCTCGTGTGTGTTTCAGGAGGATTTGTGTTTTTATCTTGGTGTATTTCTTTTTCCAGATCTTTCCTGTCTCCATGTGTTCTATGTCTCCATGTTCTCTGAATATTTATCTTGTGGCTCTTTGCGCTCAGCCTCTGTCTTTCTCTGACTGCTCTACTGACCTTGCACTTTCCTTTTTTCCCTCAGCACTGGGTTGCAGCAGCTGGACTGGAGGCACTGGTCTCTGACTTGCCTCTATGGGGCCACAATCATTTCCTTTGCTCCCCTCTGCCCTTTCTCCTGCTGACAGTGGCTCTAATCCCCCTGGCTGCACTGCATGCCTGCTGCCTGCCAAAAGCGGGAAACATTACTAAAAAAAAAAAAATGGAAATGATTACCTGATGAACATATTTTTTTCTCTTTTTTACCAAGAATTTACTAAAAATGGCAGGTGCTGCTGGTCAAAGTTCTGTAAAATTAGTAAGTAAATAAAATGAACAAGCACAATTTTGAAGTTATTGAAATGACAGCAGTCTAAAGAATATCACAATTGGTTTCAGTGTCTTAACTGTACAACATGCAGAAGCTGACATAAAACAGGTGGTTATTAAATGCCCAATAGAGACAGACTTGAAAATATTATGACAAGAAATATAAAGATAAAATGGAATACTGATAGTAAGTCTGTTATAAATCATTTCTCTACCACAGTTACTACTTCAGTGAGGAGGGAAATATTGTACTTTTACCTCACTAAATCTATTTGCTATTGTACAGCTATAGTTTCTTTACGTTACTAAGAATTTACATACAAAACATATGAAGATTTCATAAAATATCAAACATTGTTATACATTCCAAACATCATATGCCAGTATATAACTACACAACAGCTGTTAAACTTGTAAGTCGTAAATGAACCAATTAAACATTAAAATGCTCAATGCTAAATGTGAAGCAGTAATAATTAATAATGACAGGGGCCATTCAACTGCATAATGAATACTTTTATTCAGATATATCCAGTACATTTTGCTGACAATACATCTTCACTTTTACTCTGTAAAATGCAGAACTTTTATCTGTAATAAGAGTATTTAATATTGTGGTATTGCTACCGTAATGGAACAATTATAATACACTATAAATACAGTGATATTATATCAAATGTACTGTGATATTGTATTTTGTTATATATTTTGTTTAGTTCATAACATCTGGTTATAAACAGGAAAAAAATGTATTAAACAGGTGTGTGGCGCCAGGAAAGTGTGCATGGTTACCTGCATGCATGTGCTATCCTGTGTATCTCTCTACCATAACATCTCATATATTATCATACCCTTTTTTATGTTACAGCCTGAAAACCAACATAGCATCTGTGGAGTAAAACAGCAGTAAATGTTTTATTTTTGAATTATCAGTCCTGTTTAAGATACAATAACCTGCCAGTTTATTTTAAATTTAACTCATACTGTCATAATGTTTGGCCAGTTCTTGATTATGAGCTGGAATCTGATCATTGAAAATTCAAATGGCAGAAATAATCTGTCTGCCAGCACATATACTCAGACAAACAACCATGGCAATTTCTAATACACGCTCTTTCTTTTGTGCTGATTTTACCCTGTAATATTAAAACAAGTAACAAATTGAGATGTTATTACTGACAGTAATCTGAGCACTCTTGTGGTTACTTGGTTCCCCACATGCTCATGGAAACAGCTCCACACTTCTGGGAACATAAAACTTTGGTAGATGCCAGAAGCTACACAGTAACAAATGAATATGCAAAGGGTATGCTTGAATTACATCTGGTTGTAGTGTTGGTGTGTGCGTGTGTGTTATGAGAGGGAGAGGACGTCAGGACAGGGAGTATAGAACTGTAAGTGTATTCTTTTCTATTAGCTATATTTAGATCCTACATATGTGTACATTAGGAGAGGTCACTCAAACAGCCTTCTCTCTGTCTGTTCTCAGCAATCGGTGTGACAGGGTCTTTGGATATCATAACGTATATACTGTTGTTGTGATGCTAGACTGGCCTCCTGCTCCTTGCTGCAGCACTCACAATTTTATCTCACTTTTTAACAAAATTGTCCGTTAGGTTGTGGAGCAAAAACACCCTCATAACAGAGTACTGTGGAAGAACAACCCCCTTGAATCTGGCCTGCTTCAAACATCGAACTACTCCATGTACTTCTGTAGGGAAAAATGTCTATCTGTTATCTATCTAGGAGCCATTTTGGATCAACTATTGGTGAAAAATATTTGAGGCATGCACTAGGAGGAGCGTGTATATAGACAGGGCTAGCTCTGGCCAAAAAAATCCCATTCACTTGAATGAGAAAGTGTGTCCAAACTATTGACTGGTTCTGTGTTTATATATATCCTAAATAAAGAATATAATGAAACAAAACAATACAGTATACAGTACCAAACAATGCAGTATTTACTGATTTACCCAAAAATTAATTAAGTTATATATCTGCTATATATTTTCTGGGACATTATGTTACAAAATGTTTATGAAACATGATCCTGATTTGGCATATTTTATCATCATCGATTACAAAAATATGTACTGTGATTAGAACAAAACAACCAGACATGCCATTTTAACTTTCTAGAGAACTGACTGATAATGTACCGTTCTTTTAATGTAATGTACCGTTTCTTTTTTAAAATAAATTCTTAATTAAATTCATTGTTTCATCTATATAATATCTAAAAATAGTATAGTGTATATAACACTTACATCAAGCAGGCTTACTGTACTTAGTGTTAGTACTTCGTTAAATTAATACTTTTTTTATATGTTGTTTTTATGACAGAAAAGGTCAATTACTAAATTACTAAGAGTCATTGATGTGAACGGACCTGCTGTACTAACAGTAGTCAGATGATAAATACCAAACTTTAAACTAACGGACCACAGGTCAAAAGTAATCAGCTGGTGATTATAATACTGACTTCAGCCTAGTGTTTGCTGCTGTGATGAATTACAAGTGAACGGACAATATCATAATCGACCAGGCTTTAATCACATTAAGATTTAGATTGGTATTATCATGAACGATATGAAAAAGCATACTCCTAATGTGCACTGGAGGTTTCTACACCATGCTTCTTTAAGTTGGATACAGGACCATGAGTGGCTCCCACACTAGTTGTCATGTCACAAAAATCCTGTTTGACGTGCACATTTTAAACTGAGACTTCAGGTGAGCACAGAGAAACTCTCCCCCTTCAGCAGATGAATGTGAAAACAGTCTTCGAGTGTCAAACTCTGCACATACATCATTCTGCACAGTGAAGCAACAATAAGTAAATGGATTTTTGAGTGGAGGGAAACGATTTTGAAAAGGTTTCATAAGCAAATTCAGAAAATTATTCCAACTCAGAGGTACATGAGCAATGTGCTTTAGTGATTATTGAATAATAAAATCACACAATTGGAGGATTTGAATTTAACCATATGCAGTAACTAGAACAAAGAGGGTTTTTGTGTTTGGCCTGTGACTTGCAGGCGTGCCTTTCTGTAGTTCACTTAGTTTTGGGACACACCTTTTGTGAATCAGGGCCTGAAACTGTTGCTGCTGATTGGTGCTTCCAGTTAATGCGTTTCTCTGTGCTTGTGGGTTGGGGTCTGATGCCATTTTGGCTTCTCCAATTGTGCTTCCCTCAAATGGAAACCGGCCTGAATAATGAGAGGTGCATGTTGAGACACTACTTACTGACAGACAGCCATTCAAAAAGATGTGTTTGTTTGCTTGAAAAATGCAACAATGAAAATTTGGCCATCAGCTTGAGTAAACATTATTAGCAGTCTCTGATAGCAGCCACAGCTATATACAGAGTTTCAGTCATGGCTTTGATGTTTCTTATACTGTCATAAACATTTATACTTCAATTAAAACCATATTTCATTCCTCACACAAGCTGTTTATGAGTCATTATACTCTTGAGCCATGCAATCCTTTGCATTTCACCCTCTATTTGTAATGACAGCTAGACACAGCCAAGAAGAAAGATGGATCAAATATTTACTCTCTCTATTGTTCTCCTGGTGGCCTCTCCCCTCTCACATGCTGAGGTATCCAATAGATGTAAACAGATTCATCCGAAGAATCATTAACAAATGGGATTTGGCAGTGTTTAAGGCTATTTTCCCTGAGTTTAGTCCTTTCTGTCATAATAGGGCACCGAGAGCCGCCATTTTAAAATGTATTTCCATGGGAATAATATAGGCAAGGATATTCTTGCAAAGTTATTTTTCACAGCTGATTCAAAGGTTAGACGTCCAGAGGATCATTACAGGATAGCATGCAGTACTTAGCAGAAGAACAAATGCTGTCATAATTCATGCTGTCAAATCAGATTCCTCTGCCTCCAAAAGGTGGAAGTGCTAATTAGAAGGTTGTGGGACGTTGTCTCCCAAACTATGCAGCTGATAAGGCCATACCTAAACACTCTTTTATCTCCATAGAAACAGAAACAAACAAACCCCCACTTTAAGATCACCCCTCAGACTATGAAGTCACGTTTCTCTGTAATCACACACTATCTGGTGTGTGATTACAAACCTTTCTACCTGTGAGGAATAATTAGATTTTTAATAGCAGTGCAACACCTGAGGTAGGAGGAATAACAGTGTCGTTGTCTGGGACTGACAGTCAGGATACACAGCAGAGACTTGTTTTATAGCTTTTGTCAAATTTATATTGCACGAAAAGTATTACACTAAATAATATTCCCTCTCCATATGACCTCCGAGTCAAGGTCAACATACAGTAAATAAGCTGTTCATAGACTTGCATTTCTATTTTTAAAAATCCATCATTCACTGAATACTGAATCTTTTTACAAAACTTGATCTTTTTAGCATATATGAACACTTTGATACACTATTCTTAAAATTTTTTATTAAAAAAAAGGATTTGTATGAATTACAGATGAAATGATCAGTCAATTAATTCATCTCCAGCTAGTTAATACCCAACTATTTTGATAATTGATTTAATCAATTTAATTTAAGTAATTCTTTAAGCAAAAGTACCAAAATAATTTACTGTTTCTACTCAATTGTTATCTTTTTGGTCTTCGATTCTATAATAATCTAAATATTGATTTGTAGTTTGGGACTGTTGGTTTGAACATGTCATCACACATGATGACCAAGGGGCTGAGGGAATGTGTGATGAGTATTTTTCATTTTCATTTTCACAAAAATAAGCTGCAAAGTTACAATCCTGATAATAATAATGCAGACAATGAACTTAGTGAAATCCAATTGAAAAGTCTTTCTATGTCTGTGATCAGTGAAATATCTTTAGTCCTTTCCAACCATCACTCAGCTTTGTTTTAATGAACTCAGTCAGAGCTCTGTGAGCCATCTAATAAATCTGCACACTCACTCCAGTCTTTTCAGTCCGCTAACAAAGAGCGTGAGGAGAAAGCAGCCGCAGGGTATTTAGTTTCTCTTGAAACCCCAAACTAGAGCATTGATGAGGACCTGAGATGTAGCGGTCACTGGGGAACAAAGAGATTTTATTGGAGTCCGTCCCTGCAGGGAGTTTCTGGCCTTTACAGAGGCTGAGCTGCCTGAGCTGTCCCTGTCGCTCCCTGTTGTGGTGGGATTACGGGGTGAAGGCCCATCTGCCCTACTGGAGCGAGCTGTGGAGGTCAGGCAGGCCCAGGCTGATGGCCCCTGCCCCCATGACATTCCTCTGCAGGACAGTGTGTCTTAGCTTATTGGGCCTCTTCAAGCAATACTGTCACTGAAAGATACTTGTGCATATCACAGGTGTGATTTGACATCCCAATCTTTGCTTTACAATATTGTATTTACAGCATGTTTTAAAAGTAATAATCTGAAATGTTTTAATAGCTAAAATACGGCAAGTCAACCTACACTATATCCTGTCCATGAAACCTTTTACATAGTACATACAACCTCTTCCCTGGGGAAAGTCCTGTGTTTCATGGAAAGTGATGCGTTTTTGCTTTCCAGTAACAGCTGCAAAAGTGGTTTCTTTGCAATAAATATGAGAGGAAATGTGTAGTTAGCATGAGCAGTAATAACCACAGCTGAAAGGACCACTCTCTGAGATTTCATTTGGTCACCAGTGTAGCGTTTCACCTGATGTTGCAGTTTTATACAAACACAGATAGGGCATGTTTTGCAGTGAAATCTTTTGCCGGTGCAACTTTAAAACCTCGCTAATTTGCTTTCACTTTTGTGTTGAAGCCTTTTCATGACTTTCCATCTGTTATATGACTTATTAGGAGAGAACTGTTGGTCCTTGTGAGCCAGAACACCCAGAACAGACATTTAGGGATGATTTGTTTAGCTTGGTCTGATCAGAAGAGAGGGTCACATGCCGGCGATCCTTCACTCACCAAACAAAGAAGCACTAAAACCAGCAGGTGTTTAACTACATCAGACAGAAAGCTCAAACATGTCAGTGATCTTTAATCGTCTATGGTTCTTCGTGTGTGTGTTTTTTTCCTCCTGAACGCAGTCCAAAGCTGTGAGCTAGCCAAACTGGCAAGTCAAAATCCACCCGATCCAACTTGGATCCAGCCTGTGTGCCTGTGTTTCAAAGCTACGACTCAGCTCTGCTATCTCTAATGGATTAGATCCATCCCCTTTTCTCTGTCTTCTTCCTCTCCTTTTATTCTTCTCTTTATATATTCTGTAAGGTGTACTGAGAATCTGGAAAAAAAAACAAGAGAGGAGGCAATGCTGGTCAGGAGAGACCACTAGAATTTGGCTTATATAAACTGGGAGTTTTTACAAAAAGCTTAACTGGTCCCTTGTGAAGGAATGTGAAGGAACATCAACCATATAAACTCAAATCATAAAATCCACCATCAGTACGTATGAGTAAGTGGTTTCCCATGATTGCAAAATCAAAAATGTGTGAGTTCCACGTCCTTGCTTGGCTGACAATGCCCACCGTGGCGGACATTCCCTCACTCTCTAAGTGTGATTCTTCCCCAGAGCTGTAGTGACTTGATCCTCCTGATAGACGAGGCTGGAGGTCATCGTGCTGTTCTGGTGTGTTGTGCTGCGTGCTATCCAGTGTCTCTGTGGGGGAGCTGTGGCTGTCAGAGTGTTCAGATCTGCTGCCCCAGGCTCAGTGTGCCGCTAAACAGTGCAGAGATAGAAAAACTCTGTGTTTTAAAGCAAATTTATGGGTCCTAATTGTAAGCTCCAAATGACGTGTCATAAATCACATCCCAGGTAGAATGTTGGTTCGTCCATGATACAACAATCTGTCAGAGCATACAAGTATTTGAGAGGACTCCAGTCTGACTGGCATCGTTTGCCTGTGAACATTTGTTTAATGGTGGAGTGTGTTTTTTCTCTGTTTATTTTTCAGAGCAATGATACATTATAGTTTCATCATGTTATTGTCACGTTGCCACAGTGTTGACGGAGAAATTGTTTTTTTCTGTGAATTAAAAAGCAGACTGCATACCGAGCTGAAACTAGAGCATGGCATCTCTCGTTCAAGGCTGCACTTCCTCTAAATTGAGTGTAATAATATAATATGTTCTGAATTGTTTTTAACTGCATCCGGATCAGCAACAAAATATACTCCACCATACCATGTTCACCATCTTAGTTTAGTTTATTACCACATACACTAAACACAATGTACAGCTGAGGCTGATGGGAATGTCATCAATGTAGGTAGTTGGTCATAAACCAAAGTGTTGGATAAATTGAAATTTTGACCTGGGGATGGGCTAGATTACATTATAATTCATCCCAAGGGAGGCACAAATTTTCATGGCAATCTGATAATTGTTGAGATGTTTCAATAAAGACCAGTAATGTTGCTAGATGTGATCAACAAATTCAGCAGAGTGTATCCTCTGGGAACTATGAATGTCAAAGTCAATAGAATTTATCCACTAGGGAACTTCAACATCTGTAGCAGATTTTATGGTAATCCATCCAATAGTCATCAAGATATTTCTGTGGTGGACAGGCTGAGAGACTGACATTGCTATGCCTATAGCCTTACTGAAAACATGGCTACAGATGTCCTGAATGCACTGGGTCTAGATCAGCAAAACAAAGTCTGATCACACATATCTTAGCACATGACCTAATTTCTTACCAAATTTTATAAAAAATCTATGGTTGTGTTTCAGATATCCTGCTTAATAAGAGGCATACGCAAGCAGGAATGAAACAAACTATTTTCCCCAAAAACTCTAAATTGCATCTTCTAAAGAAATGATTGCTATTGGTTTCGACTGAGTGCATCATGAACAAGAAGTTTTTAAGGAAATTATCATTTGTATATTTTATACATTCTGATATATTTTGCCTAAAGGGACAATACATGTTACATAGTAAAGAATGTGTGTTATTTATTATGTCAGTCATTAGTGTTGACTTTAGAGAGAGCAAAATGATTCAACTAGCAAAGTTTTTTAAGAAAAGACAAGGCTGACTTCAGACAACCACCTAATATCCCGAAGGAACGGTGCCACTTCATCAAACTGTGGTATTTCCTCTCTGGTTCGTCAAAGTCAAAAGCCTGCCATTTTTGTTTTCTTTCAGCTGCCCTTGCATCCTAAAAGTCTGCAGCCACAGCTGTAGTTTACTTTGTTCCAAAGGAAACAGATACTAAAAGAGATATGTCATGTCCTTAGTGGAGTATCATTCAGAAGAACGTGAATAGGAGACTCCTTGTGCCTTGACGGACAGTGAGGAGTTGCCTGTTGAAGAACTTTGGCCATTACAGGACCATGGTTTCAGGTCAGGCTGTGGACACATGCTGCCAGAAGCTGAATGGCACCCCGCCCTCCTCTAGAGACTTAAGGTCAGGGGGCAGCTACATCAATACAGCCTCCTGACCTCCCTCCTTGACCCCTGGAGCACCTCATGTCTCATTTGTACCTTGGCCATCAGGGCCACGAGACTCGACAGAGTGGCACATGTTACAGGTCTCATTTACAGAGAGACAGATAGATGACCGACAGGCAGGCAGTCAGGCATCTCTTGAGTCTCTGTTTCTTCTCAGTGGCTGTGACCCTCAGCAGGCTTGGCCTGGCTTAGGCTGACTTTTTCTTGGAAGCCTCAGGGGACTAGGCTGTAAATTAGGCTTTATTGAGGGAAATGGATGGGTCAGGTACCTGCTGTGGCCTGTCGTTAGCCCCAAGACAGTCTTATCAGTTTAGACTCAATCTGAGCTCTCAACTACTGTGGATTACATTTGCAGCCACTCCTACCCGCCCCTGTGCCCCTGCTGCAGGAAAACATCCCCTGCTGTTGGTAGGCAAAGAATCCTCTTCACAATGGATCCCAATGAAGCAAAGTGAGAGAGCCATATGGGTTTATCTAGTTCCATTCAGGAGCTGTTTGTAAGCTCTCAACAAGACATGACTCCATTAAGTGTTCTTCATCCCCATTTCTTACCATGACTTTACAGGAAACAGATTAACTGCAGTAATTGAGGCTTTGGTTTGATGTTCTGTGAAAGTGGGCAAAGCAAATCACTCTAACTGCTTTTCATTGTGTGCTTTGAAGATGGCTTATACGCAGACACATTGAAATCTGTAACACATTGTTGGAAAACAGATACACTGTGACTCATGCAAAAGAGCATAGAAATCTGCTAACAAGTCGCTCTATCCTATCAGAATTCAAATTTTATAATAATCTACAAAGCTGTTTTAGAAAAGCTACAGTATCAGTTTCTAAACAAAAAGTATTAAAACAGAGCAGAACAATAAAAATGTGGTAAAATAATGAAATAAGACATGGAAAAAATAGAAAACAGAATAACAAAAAGAAAACGAGTATCCTCAAGCATGTTATTAAGTATACTGAATATACTTATTTTCAAAGTGGGGTTGATGGATCCTATTGTCCCACAATGCAATGCACAACAAAAATGAAGGGGCTACTCACAGCTGGAAAACATTTAAACAGACTATGGAAAACGGTAAGACATCTCAGAAAAAAGCAACACATTATGCTGTACATTTCTTATATACAAGCAATCAAAAGA
Source organism: Nannoperca obscura (assembly GCA_036024295.1). NCBI lineage: Eukaryota > Metazoa > Chordata > Actinopteri > Centrarchiformes > Percichthyidae > Nannoperca > Nannoperca obscura. The sequence continues at coordinate 15,305 of JAVQJL010024688.1, read as the reverse complement.
GTATACTTGAACATTAGCACATACTTTATACTTTACAGTATTAGTACTAAGTGTGCTTTTGGGTCACAGCTCTGGAGTTTGACCCAAAATGGCCACCAGCACATGGTAAACATGCAGCTTTTCAGTGTCCTTGATTCTGACAATTCTGCGGTTCTCACACAAATGCTTTGTTTCTGACATCTTCTTTTGGGCCTAAATAAACTCAAACTGAATCTGTTAATAATTTAAAGACTGAAAAAATACACTACTAATTACAATAAACCACCATCCTAAGATCTTAAAATCACGGATGCATGAAACTGTGGGGTCTGCTCTTTGAAGGAGGACAGAGCATCACATTTCAAACATTTTTGTCTTTGTAGACTCCAAAAATCCAGTTTGGCGTCAATGTTCAATGCCTTTCCACAGAACAAAGACAAATGGAACAGACACAATAGTAAACGTCTTGGGCTTTATCTGTTCAGGTTCATTATCTTTGGCTAAACATCTTGCATGCTCATATGACACAGTGCCAGCCAGCTCTGGTGTGACCTTCTGTTGTACAATCGACCTCCAGCTCGAACCAAAGGAACAGAACAGATTCTACTCAGCAGTTGTTCCTGTTTATTTGGAGGGGCTTTGTCTGTTTTCCATTTTCCTTCACTTTTTCCATGTGCTGTTGTAAAAGGTTTAATTTTAATGCTGAGATGCTTTCCTCTGACTAACATCATAACTGGGTAAACAGCCTGTCAGAGTGACCGCTGTTGAGCTGTTGGCTAATAGCCACCAGAACTGAGCTACTGTGTTTCTTCTCTGCTCATAATTCTTTCCTCAAAACTATTTATCTGACCAGCCAAGCTGCTGACATCCCAGATGATGATCCAAACTTGATGCAAAAGAAAGACTGAATAACAAAGAAAATTGCAGAAAGAAAACAGGGGTTGTAAATATTAGAAAATGACACATAGTTATTGAATCACTAAGACCAAAATGCCCAGCTTTGTTTTTACAGTGTGTTCTGAGTCTTAGATTTTGAGGAATGATGATCCATGAATGAAATGTATAGCTCTGCCACACAGAATGAAAACAATTCCAAAATCTTGTACTCATTTACTAGCAATTAAGCTGCCAGCTTGACTTGCATTGGTCCCAAAAACATGCACGAGCTGTCGGCATCCTGACGGATAGCTGTTTAAACGAGATCTTTCATAATTAGCGCAATTCAACCCACAAAAGAATTGCTGTGCAACAAACTTCACACTCAGCTGAAACCCAGTAATCTCATTTGGTTATAGTTTGCATTCTATAAACAGTTGTCAATCAATTGTGCAACAAAAGGCATTTGAGGTAGTATGTTCTAAACATTTTAAGCTCATCTCACACTGAAAATAAATAGAAATATAGTCGTCCAAGTACTGACAGCTTGATTTCACAGGAATGTAGACATCATTTTAGCTAACTTGTGGTTCAGGCTGCCTCAAACAATCTATCATTTCCTTTCACAAACTAATTATTCTCACCTCTAGTTGTGGGAACGGATGGAAGAGAGAGGTCGGAATCAGTAGATCTTTGAAAAACCACCTAAGAAATGTAATAAAAAATATTTTCATAACAAATAAATGCCATTGCTCTTTGGAGTAATCAGCTGTTTCTGTGATGTTTAAGACGTCTGTGAACAACAATGCAAAACACATCCACCATTCAAATTTAGGCAGTTGGGTGTCAAGAAAACTACAGCTCTATTAAATTCTTTAATTAACTTTCATGTTGTTGGAAATAGGTGAAAAAATCTCACTCCATCTTTGGGCTTGTTTCAAGGAAATTATGTTTTAGGACTCAATTAAAGGCTAAAAATGATTATGTTATAGTAATTTCACAATGTATTGGTGATAATGTAATTAAGTATAGTTACTCAGGTACTCTACTTAAACATTTATTTTCTCATAAGAGAGCCTTTTTATAATGTTGTGGTATTACTACCTTTACTTAAAGCAGCTATAATCAATATCTATTGCTATGAATTTGAAGCTCCCATCAGCTTTTGGAGCTTAATTGTGACTTTCAGCTCATTGTTTTGCTGTCCAGGCTGTAAGTTTACTGTTTGGATCATTGCTCTCAGTGCATTGTTTTTGGCTGAAGCAGGAAGCTGTTTTCAGTGAAAAAGCTCTAAAAAACCCACTGTACACTCAGTGCAGCAGACAGACACAGTTAGAGATTAGCTGGTGAACATAATGGAGCATTTAGCAGCTATTTCACTTAGAAGCTGGTAGATACCAACAACAGAGCTAAAACAGAGCGGACATCAGACTTACATTCATCAGTTCAAAAACATGACTCCAAATGAATGATCATGTTGCTCCATAACTGCTGGATGTAAAAGAAGTGAGTATTTTTCCACCACTGGTTGTGCACAGGTATGACTTCTCCTGCAAGTCATGTTTTTGCTTTTTAGACATTTTACCTTACTTCACTTTACCAAACCTTGAACTGCATGGTGAATTCAATGAACAAGCAAGATGGCACAAGGATGTCATTATGCAAGTGTTTCATCTTCTCTCCTCCTGAGTATGAATCATCCCACTACACACACATGCAACCAGACGAATGACTGAGACGCTCAACTCTTCCGCTAAATGCTCCCACTGTCCTGCTGTGGAAGGACCGAGGTAGTGTGGCTGAAGACTAAAATAAAAGTAAACTCTTTCTCCCCTTACCGCTGGTAAAACCGCGGGCCTTTTTGCATGCTATATAAATGTTTTGACATGAGGGGGCTAACAGGCTTTCTCCTCTTATGCTTATAAAAATTGTAATCGTTCCTCGCTAAATATGTATAACGATGAGCACCTTGAGGCAAAAAGGATGGAAGCATTTGTTTATTTGACTCCTAGCACTGTATGTGCAGCAGAAAGCCCTGTCACAGCTCAGGGGCTATTGAAATGGAGGTTGGGAATTCAAAATATACTCACCTCATATTTGACTTGTGCTGACCATAAGCAGGCATACAAATCATAGCCTGAACTAAGTCAACAAACGGATATCTGGGTTTATTTGTGTCTTACTGTGCCGTGCACTCAGAGCTGATACCTTCACTGCTTTATGGATATATTGACCTCAAACTCATCACAACTTTTTAAGAACATGATTGACAGCTAGCATGGAGAAAGCAAAGATGGATATAATCAGGAGGTGATTTGTATAGGTGTAATGTTGCCTGTCTGAACTCAGATAAGCTTTGGCCCCAGGGTGCCCTGACGGCATCGTGGCTGTTTGATGTCCCACACGCCTTGTGTTTGCATTGGTGGGTGGGGAAAACAAAACCAGAGTGGGCCCAGGGGTGGTTTGGAGCAACAACACTAAGACGTTGTTAGTTTTCAAAATTAATGGCTGCTTTTTAGCAGTTATTTTTTTAAGCATACCTAAATCAAATTCCAGCTAAAAATTAAAAACAAGCAAGTGGTTTCATATATTTGACCAATCTATATTCTAAGAGAGCTGTATTAAAGTCAGCCCTTTGATGGAAGTTAAAATTAAGGTTTAGAATTTAGTAAAAAGTACAAGATGACATTTTTTTATATGCCTAGTGTAAAAAAGCTTTTAAAAATAATATGTCTCTATTCTCTGGTATCATTTTTAATACAGGCAGAAAACACAGACTAACAGAGTAGAGAAAATTATTAGGGTAAGACATTTATTTTGCGACTCTCTTGACATTCCCCACTGATTATGGTCTAAGCAGGAATCATGAAAAAAGACAGTGTTTCACTGTAGTAATATCCTTATAATCCAATTTTTACCATGTACCCTTCAGTACCCCAAAACCCTGCCTGTTTTTCTGGTTAAAATCTGTCTGTCAGTCTATGGTTATTTATGGCGCCGCTGACCTGTCTCATGGATAATTAATAATAGTCTGATTCATCCCCGTCCAAATGTACATGGCCTGCTCTGAAGGAGGACACAGCTCAGCCCCCAAAAAAACCCTGTGATTTAAAGCTCCCTGACTGCGAGTGCAGCTTGTTGCTCTGTGTGGACAGATGCAGCAGGAACACAGCAGCCCACAGAGCTCCTCCTGGAATAATTAGCCCATCACATTCTGTCAAAGGCAGACACAGTGGCCACGGGACACATGTGACATGTTTCTGTTGTTATTTGTTTGATTTTACTCTAAGGTTGGAAATGTTTTCAGCAAATGGACACAAAACACTAATATTCTCCTCTGAAACCAGCCCTAGTGAAATTATTCTCTGTTAGTGGTAAGTGGAAGGTGACTGAGTGTACCTATTGGTGACAGGAATCCTTTCATACCTGGCATTAATCCAGTGTGCCTCATATAGGCTAGCAACTTTACCTCCTTTCCCAACATGGATAATTGTCCCTGCTAGTTCACTACAGCAAGCTGTCTGATTTATCTCCTGCAAACAAAAGACCAAACCATGTATCAATTAAAGAATAGTTCAAATAGTTTTCCCTTAAATTTATATCACCTTCTCCACCAAATGAATCAACCCATTCCATACTGTGAGCACAATGTATTTTGTTACATTTTATGCTTTTATTGGACAGTGACAGTAGAGAGATTACACGAAATTAGGGGAGAGAAAGATGTGACAAAGTTCCCCAGCCAGATGCAATACTGGGACATTGTGGTTCATTGTCTTAACCCCTAGGCCACTACCACCAGTGGATTTTGGGACCACTTAATGAGTGGTTCTTGATCTCTGTGACGAGGAGATCAAGAAGGAGATCAAGAAGTGTCCGAGGGGACATGAGGACAGATTCCATTACCATCTTGAGAAAGAAAAGAGACTCAAACTGCTTCTCTGCTCCCTCAATCACTTGGGGTTTGAGAGAGGGACACCACACCCGTTTTTGACTACATGATGGCAGATCTGGTCTATATCTCAGCCACTGCGGCAGGTCACATCCAGACATGACCTCTTCTCTTTCCTGCTGCTGGTTCCCCAAACGCCATGTCAGGTGATACTTCTTTCTGTTGAAGAGGAAAATACAAATGGAAGAAAAGAAATCTTGGAGAACAGCTTCAGAGGGACCATATTTAAAAGCAGAGATGCTAAGGGGTGGAAAATGTCTGGCTCTGAAGTAAGCTAGAGGTAAACCGTTTTTACAGATTGTAAAAGTTTTGCTCCCCATAACCTGTACTTCTTTTCTTTCTTTAGAGGGGTGCACTCATATATCTTGGGACTCGGGACTAATAATGCTGTAACTTGAATATTATTCTCATAAATGGTGTTGGGGGTTTGGGGTGGACCCCTCATAGCTTTCCTAAAAGACTAAAACCTGTTCCTGATCATTTTAACCTTTATTTATCAAGGTTGGTCTTTTCTGAGCACACAAGCTCTTTTTTCACAACTGTACTGCTTCACTTTCATCTAGCTGCCCAGTAAGCAGTCTTGGGGTTAAATGCCTTGCTTACCATTAATGGCACTATGTTCAGTACTCACTGCAAAGGGAAAGAGCTTCCCACACTGACTTAATAAGATAGTTTAGGGCTTTGCAGAACACTTCCTTTCAAAAACCAGGAAACATAAGAATACATTTTTTAAATAAAAATGATCATAATTTATCACAAAATCTGAGCTCCCACCATAAAATCTAATATTTTGAAATGAATACCTTTATAAGACCCTTAAACTGACTGCAGCTTAAAAAAATGCAAATTGTACCAATAGCTATCATTTTTCCAGTTCCAACTCCAATCTGAGTTGGCTGCATTTCTGAGTGAGGAAAAAAAGCCAGAAATGTTCCTAAAATATTCACAAGGTTTCCATGACGCTCAGTGTTCATGATCTCTTGGAATTACAGTGCAAATCTGATGCTGACCCAGCCTAATACTCAAACTCAATGGACATTTAAACAAAATTTAAGATGTGTGTGATGAGTCAGGCCAACACTGACCAAAGACACTGAATGACATCTACTGCTCAAAAATGCCAAACTGACATGAGGCACAAAAAAAGAATGAAGAAGAATGCCCTTAATACATGTAATACATGACTACTTGGTGGAGACCAAACACAGAGCTCAACAAAGAGTGAATATTGGATTTACTGTAACATGTGGCCAGAAACACGGCTACAAATGAACAGATGTTCCTCCCTGTGTGAATAAGTGTTTGTTTGCCAACAGTTTCGCCATTTTAACTTTATAAGGCAATAATATATCAGTAATGAGTTTGCAGCTTGTTTTCACTGCTCCCAAGTGGCCAAAAATCTGGGTTTTCAAGTCTTAAATATCATAATCTTATGGGTTTATTTCAAACTGGTGTCCAGTTCTCGCGAGTCCAGTTTCACACGGATGGATATCCTCTTTGGAACATTTCTTGCACATAAACATACCATTTTTCTCACTTAGACTTAAAAGTATCTAACAATATTGCTAATCTCAGCATGCAATAGAAATACTAACAGGCCTCTGATGCATCAATAATTCACTCATTGTGAGGACTTACAAGGGAGCACAATAGAGGTGTACTGAAGTAGACAGGAATTAGCTGTGAAAATCTGGAACAGGAAAAAGACTATAAAACATAGTGCCAATGGATGACCTGTTGAAAAGGCATTCACGTTTTACAGGCTACACTCCACTTAGAAGGCCATTGTTTGTCTGTGAGAGAAATTGACACACCCTCCTATTTAGAGAGCAGATGTGATTAATGTTTATCATGGATTGGGACCAGCTTTAAATATCCTGTCAGACTTGTCTGTTTGCCATGATATATATAAGTTAAATATCCTGTACGTTTACTGTACGTTGGAACCTGAACATCCCACAGACCAAAGTCTTAGTGTTCCTCACTATTCAAATACACCCGGAAAGGAAGCTTTACCAAACAAGCAGATAGCAATCATGGCATTTTCTCCCCCCGCCCTCTATTCTATTTCTTGCCAGAAAGCAAATGAAGTTGCACATTGACAAGAGATTTTACAGCATACCACACTTGTTACACTGAAGATTCTCTTTAGAAAGCCATTCAGTATGGCGCAAGATGCTTACTGACTTTTCAGCCATTTCTCAGCATTCTCCATCTTCAGAGAGCAATGGCTGCTTTATGTTTGATTCCCCTCCTCTAGCTGCAGCCCTGTGGAATGCCCTGTGCCAGCTGTCACTGGAATGACCTCTAATTATCACTGAGCTCCAGACTTTAATGTCCTTGTGAGTGGGTGTGTGTTTATGTGTGTATTCCAACTCTCTCCATAACCAAGTAAAGACCCTTCAGCACGTAGTAGCGATTCTGATCAAGAAGCTCTGCTGTTGGCTGTTTGTGTGTGTGGCGGATGGGGGAGGGGTGGGAATGCACATGCATATGTGTATATATTATTTGTATGCCTTTGTGCCTGTCTGTGTGTATGTGTGTGTGTGGCACATACAAGTTAAAGGCTGTTTTATTGGTGTTTAATACAGAGCGGAAAAGGTGCAACATTTTCCCACCTGCAACCAAAAATGAGGCGATGCTGTTTTAATTAAAGATGGGATGTTCCAGCCTCCCACACACTGGCTGTACGTGGACACACACATACATCCACACACCCACACGTCTTCTACTTGTTGACCTACGGTGCCAGCCTGATCTTGTCTTTCTAGCAGCCCATAAAGGTAGCCTGCAGTGTGGACAGCCCCTTCACACTCAAGGGTCCTTCTCAGATCTCATTACACTGTATTACAGCTAAGCCCACCATGTGTTCCCACAGTGGAAAATCTCAAGGTATGGTTGAAAAACCATTAATTCCACCTCCCCCATCTTACCCTCATACAACCTCCCATTCCTGATGTTCATAAAACCAGCAAGAGCTCTCTGGGATGTTGAGATACCAGCTGCATGGATGGTTTTCCTCTACTATATGAGCAATGAACAAGGGGTGCCACGGGCCTGCAGGGCCTCATCTCATTGCTCACAGCAGGAGCAGCTCAGCTCATAATATTGAGAAATGGTTTGGAAAAAAGGAAAACAAAGAATGTTGAGATATTCTCTGAATGAAATCTCACAGGATGTGAAAACTCCTGCAGAGGCTGGCAGCACTAAATCAAGACAGAAGGGGCTTCATTAATTTGCGTTTTTGTTTTCCTCCCTGTGTCAACCGGGTATTTTTAGAGCAACCGTGGAGCGGTTCATTCAACAGCTGTGACCCACCTGGGATGTGCATGTGTATGTTTGTATGAGGCTGAATGCTGTTATTAGTTCATGGTCACCTTCCCGGCTTAGCAACCAGTGACGGCTGTGTGGGGTGTGAAAGCGAGCCAGGCCACACACACCTCACACGTGGCTTTAATGTTTATGTCCCATGGTTTCATCCTCAGCTGTATGGAGGCACAGAAACAGTCTGCTTGGAATGTGGTGTTAGCAGTCAGATATATTGGCTGTATGGCACCACCTGGGAGAACTAAAGGGCTCAGATAGCTGATCCTCCTCAAGTTGATACTGATGTATGATCTGTTTTTTCTCTCTGGATGATTTGACACAGAGGTGCTCAAGACCAAAAACATTCAAGATAGTGTGCGTACAACCCTAACCCGCTGCACACAGGGATGGGGAGGCCCAGAACTCTGCGTCTACAAAAATAATAATAACATGCTTCTTTGTTGCTCCCTCCGTGTCGAAATCCCAGCCTGCTGTGATCACAGGGGCGAGAATGAATTCCTGTCTGGAGATGCCAGAAGCTGTTAGTCTGAGCGGCAGTGCTCATTTGCTCAACTTGCTCCAATCAAACAAGAGGGAGGGAAGATGAGGATTCTTCTATACAAACTAACACACAGAGGGGAGATGGACATGTTTGCAGGCTATTAATGGATTAAATCAGTGAAGATAAACAAAGCCTGGGTTAGCTATGCAACAATACCTGCTGACTAAAAAATGTATTCCCTTCTTTCTTACATTCCTACAACCTCGCTCTTTTATTTATATCCTCTTTCTCCCACTCTTTCCTTCCTTTTTTCAAATATTTGTTCAGCTTCTCTTACTCTCCTTCCCTCTATGTCCTTCTTGTAATCTACCTTCTCCATCTTTTGTACTCTTTTGCTGTTCCCTTCTCTCCTTCTTTCTCTTGTTCCTTTTCTGTCTGTCATCCTCCTCTTGTTTCTTTTCATCTCACTTCTTTCCTCCCTACCTACCTTTCACCTTGCTTTCCTTCTTTCTTCCTTGTCCAGTTGTATCTTGTTTCTTCCCCCCTTTTCCTTGGCCACCTTTTCCCTACAAGCTTTCCTTTTCCCATCTTATTTTATTTTTTCCTAGTTTCTTTTCTTCCACTCTTTCCATCTTTTTATAGTTTCTTTCTTTCCACCTACTGTACTCCTTTCCCTTTCCTTCCTTCCACTTTGCCTCTGTTGCAGAGCACCTCACACTGTATCTTTGTACCTGTCTGATAAAGTGACAGGCAGACACTGACAGGAGGGAGTTACAGTTGCACACTGAGCTCTATGTGTACATTGTGACAGCTCTTAAACGCTGCAGTCTCTGTAGTGACAGGCTGCTGAGCACTGTGGTTGATGGGACACAGTTAAAGTTACAGCAGCAGATGGAAAAGCATTACCGAGAGGCATGCAGAGCTACTTCACATGCCCCCTACCTTTGTGCAGAAGCAGCATATATGTGGCGAGGTATTACAAGCAGAGGGTCACATATATCTTCTGCTCAAACGTCCTAGGCAACCAGGAAAGGGAGGCTCATAGCTTTCCAACATTGCACCTGGGTGAATTCTGAACTGTCCACGCTCGCTCACTCCCTTTCCTTCGTCGTTTGTCTTTTCATTTAGTTACTTTTTCTCTCAGCCCAATATTTGACACCTCTGAGCTGCCACCCTGGTAGCTGATTTATTGCCATTAGGTGGAAAAGGGATTCCCATCTTGAAGGATGCGGCACTAGGGGGGGTGGCATGTAATGTGGCATTACACCACACGCCCTTTGCGGTTTGCATTGTTGTCCGCTACACTGACATCATTTGACATTCATACCTAGCTCATACCCTGCAAAACGGCTGATCTCGTTACCATTCAGCAGGCAGAATTCAAGAAGAATAAATCCTCGGCTGTGTAAGAGTTTATAGGGCTCCCTCGATGTTATTTATCCCTGTAGCCAGAGGGAGATCCCATGTGAGTACAAGGCATTCAGGGGTTAATGTGAAATCCTCCTTATTTCCCTCATACAGGATGATTTATTCCCCGACTTAAGTTGTAGCACATGTGTCTCGCATGGACAGAGAGGCACATCGGATATGACTGCTGCCCCTGATGCCTAGGGAGTCATTTGTTAAGGGTCCAAAGGGGTCAGAAATAATTTTAGACCCTACAATCAGCCAAGTCTGCTGACTGTGGCATATGTATCAGTTGTTGTACATGTTGAACCTTAAAGTTTCTTTGTGTTGTTTAACAAGCAAGAGTTTTCAACTGTCACGCTAACAACCATCCCATCATACACACAGGCAGAATACAAGCATGCCAACAACTGACGTTAACACTGAGAACAGGCAGCAACCAGCCATTGTACAGTCATCAGATCTGTTATTTAATCACAAGAGGGCCTGGGTGTGACTGGAGGCTACAAATCTGTAAGGGCCATTAAGATGAGCAGCAAAGGTTAGCAATAGGTATGTCAAAGTCTTGTCAAGGCTTAAAATACACCATTGTCCCTATTGAAGGTGTATTTTCACTCTCCTTCACCATTGTTCATCTCCATCTCCAGTATCCACTTGGCTTCTATTCTTAGCTCTTTTGTAGCTGGGATTATGGTGACATGTTGTCTATTGTGGGTCTTACAGCAGCTACAGCATCCGCCGCTGCAGGACAACAACAGTTCAGTCAGTGCAAGTTACAGATGTCTTTACACGCACTGCGCACCAGGATTCTGTTACATGTTACAAATAAAGGATTGAGAATCCTGTTTAAGGACACCTGTCTGTTGATGGACAGAGTTTTTACTTGATGTTTCAGTTATTACTATACAAAGCTCAAACATCAACTAATATGCATATATTGATGTTACTTTCTACAAAGTACAGCATATTGTACGTTATTATATTGGAATTGTATTGTATAATTTGTTCTTAGATTTAATGCTCTTTTTGATTCTGCCATTGGCAGCGATGTACTTACTTATAGTACTTGTGATTCATCACCAGCTCTTACAAGTTTGATGAGACTTGTTGTTTTCCATCATGGTTCTATGCACTTTATGTAAAGCTCTTATTTGGAAGTCGCTTTGGATAAAAGCATCTGCTAAATGCCTAAATGTAAAGTAATGTAAGCCAGGTGTTGTGACAAAATTCAGAGAGAAAGCTGCAAATGGAGGGCATAGTTTTGGGACTTATTTGGCACTTATTTTTCTTAAGATATCTCAGGTTGTTCATCTGTTTTGTAAATAAAATGTGAATGTTGTCAGAATGAACTTGTACTTTTTTTACATATAAGAAAGGTCAAATTTGGAGGTGGTATTATTTATAGGTTATTATGCAATTGTTTACTGGTCCGGCCCACGTGAGTTTAAATTGGGCTGTATGTGGCCCATGAACAAAAATAACTTTGACACTCCTGCTGTAAAGACTTGCTGCTTTTTTTGGTTGGACAAAAGGAGAGTTTGAAGACATCACTTTGGGTTCTGGGAAATTGTGATGAGCATTTTACACATTTTATAAGCTAAACAATCAATCGTAAAAATAATCAGCTGCTTAATAGATAAAGAAGGTATGATAGCCTAGTTCTAGTCTACAATATCAATATTACTTATTTACATTCATTATGTATCATGAAGTGACACAAATCCTAAGTTTGAAGTGAGGATTCATAAAATGTCATCCGATGTGAAGCCCTGACAGATTAATGGAAACTATTGTCCAGCTTCTGCTTTCCTCTCTGTATGTATGTTGACTCCTGTTTGGAATGTATTTAGTTTGAGAGGAACAGGCCCACAAATCCAGTCTGAGCAGCCAACACAGCTGCAAACTGATTTGATGGCATGCCTACATGAGAAATCTAGCCAATCTAAATGTTCATGTAATTGAGTAAATTTTGTAATATGGAGGTTAAACCATAAACATTGCTTTGATCACCACAGATAGCCGAAATAGCATTTAATAGGCTGTCGTAAAGAAGAACATGAAATCCTGTAAATACTGTTTACTGTCGGAAACTGCCCGTCTTCACTGCAGGTTTTTGTCGCTGGCCCCCGCTCCTTCCAGGCGATGCGCTGTTTATCTCGAGCCTGGTCTGCTGACAATTGTTTGTAACACGGCTTGGTCTTACTTGGCATGTGTGGACTGCAACTAAAGCCCATTATCCAATTAGCCTACTTCAGCTATTGCTTGTTTGATTTGGTAATCCAGCATCAACAGAATTGTAAAGTGGCTGTCTGAAAGTTATCCTAGCTTTCGAAGGCTGGGTGGTCAGGTGTCACTCGGTCCTCTCAAATGTCAAGCCTTGGCTTCATCTCCCCTCCTGTCAGCGCACAGCTGCTTAGTCAGAGTCGGCTAGCCGTCTGTTAGCGCGGAGCTAATGTCAACTATAACCCACACCAGGCTAAAGGTATTAGCTAGCTCACTAAAGCGTCATTTGTGACAGCTATGAGACTGACAGTCGATGGTCGAGGTGGGTATAAATATCTGTTCTTACCTTCGGACGTCAGTCTGCAGAAAGGCCTCAGCAGCTCTGCGAAATTCAGGTTGTTCTTGCGAGTCACTCTCTCCGCTTCTTCACTACATAAGACGGCCACCATCGGGACAAACGAGTCCTGAACGAACTCCTGAACAGACTGAACACATTGGGCCATGTCGGACCGGCGTTAAAACAAGCAAAGACACTGAACTGAGTCAACTGTCCTAGAGTTTGTTAAAGCCCGACTATTTCATTGCTTATAACAACTCCTTTCTATTTGCAGACAACAGCCATGTTGAATTCGCTAACCCACTTCCTGTGTAGAGCTGAGACGGTCAGGTGATGCCTAACTGACACCGAATTACTTCCTTTTCCTTTCCTGCCGTTTGGTAACCTGACATCAAGTGAGTGATGAGTCTCATTTTATGTGTGTTCCTTTATTTTGTTCCACTGTTTCCATTTCTGTATTGAGTTATACATAAAAAAAAGCCAAAAGTTATGATATGGCGCTATATAAAATAAAATTGAAAGTTATCAGTAGGCCTCTCTGCAGTTTTGGACACATTGTTAAAATAAGTCAGGGTGTTTAACTAATTGCAAGAATACATGGCCTTGTGCTGGTGGTGCCCTTATACTTCTTTCAGGAGGCCTACTGTTCTTAAAGTTGTTCTTTAATAAGACATCATTATTCAGAGAAGCAGAACACTGCTGGGTGTTGCTTTTTTCTGGTCTGTTTCTATCTCAGGGGTTACTCCATTATTGCTGTGTATGAAGTTCAAAATATTACGCTGAAGGCCATATAACATAAGCCATCCCTATTATCTATTTGTACAACCAGAACAGTTTGAGACAAATGATATGGTCTGCCAATTACGTTTATTTAATAGAATGTTAAGTAGGCTATATTCTTGCAACCTAAGCCCCAAACTTTATACATTAACTCAGGCACTGTAATATTACACTTTTATACTGATATTAGTACAACAGATAATAAAAACTCATAATAGTACTATAATAGTATAATAAAACTAAACTGAAGTCACAAAATGTGGCACTGATAAAAGGAAAATATAAGTTAATTTAGGAATATTTAATCACATCTTTTTTAAATACAAATATAACACATTAATATTAGTTGGGTTAGATGAGCTCAAACCAGAAGTGGTCAATGCCTCCACATGTAGAGCAATATTAGTGATATTTTACAGGGCTTGTATGTTAAAGTAAACAAACATGCTTGGGTTGTTTAAATGTCTGGAAAACTTTGCTTTAGAATGCACAGAAACACAGTCCCTACATAATTATACTAATAAATTATTATGATATTATACTGATAAATGAACACAACAATATATATGGTTAAAATCAGGAAGGTTTATGAGGAGACACAAACTTACTGTTAAGTTCACTACATAATGGCTAGCAAACCTTGTTTTGCTTGTGCTGCGGTCATGTCGGCGGTGGATCCTCATGCGACCTGTTTTGTTTGGCTGGAGCAACGTCACCAGGAGGAGGCCGACTCCTGTCCGGACTGCCTCGCGCTCCCCAGGGAGGTGCGCGAGCGCAGGGCCGGGTTCCTGAATGTTCCCCGCTCCATCCGTGCTGGCCAGGTGCCGGCATCGCAGGAGGAACCGGCGAGATCCAAGTCGTGGGTCGATTACGACGAGGGGGATGAGCGCCGTGTTTATGAGGAGGAGGATCCGGCCGAGCTGTTCAGGGATGAGGCTGAGGAGGAGAAAGCACCGCCACCAGACCACAGGTACCCACTGGACGACATGCCAGGGCTGTTTGCATTGGCTGCCGCCAGGATGGCTTCTTCTCCTGCTGGGCCACAGCAGCCATCTTCCGCTCCTGCTCCACTGCTGCCGCCCCCTGCTGATGAGTGGCCACCGACGCCTTCCCCTGATGAGTGGCCGCCACCGCCTTCCCCTGATGAGTAGTCGCCCTCCCCTGTTGGGTTGCCGCCCCCTGCTCCTTCTCCTCTGCCTCTTCGGCCTCTGCAGCCTCCGTTTCCCCCAGTCCGTCCGCCGGAGCGGCTTCAGTATCGCCGTCGGCCTCCAGTCCGTCCCCTGGAGCGGCTCTTCACGTCTGGTCATGGTGCCCGGTCTTGTCTGGGCCGTCCCCCTGAGCGCCTCTTCACGTCTGGTCTGGTTCCGTCCGGGCCACCCTCCCGAGCGGCCTTCCACGTCTGGTCTTTGCGTCTGGTCCCGTCCGGGCCGCCCTCCCGAGTGGCCTTCCACGTCTGGTCCCATGCGGGCCGCCCTCCCGAGCGGCCTTCCACGTCTGGTCTTCGCGCCTGGTCCCGTCCGGGCCGCCCCCTCCAGTGGTCTTCCACGTCTGGTTTTCCTGCCCGGTCCCGTCCGGGCCGCCCTCCCGAGCGGTCTTCCACGTCTGGTCCTCGTGTCCGGTCCCGTCCGGGCCTCTCTCCCGAGCGGTCTTCCACGTCTGGTCTTCGCGCCTGGTTCCGTCCGTTCCGCCCTCCGGAGCGGCTTTCCACGTCTGGTCCTCGTGTCTGGTCCCGTCCGGGCCGCCCTCCGGAGTTGCGGCCTTCCACATGTGGTCCATGCCTGTCCTGGTCTGGGCCACCCTCCCGAGTGATCCTGGTCGCCCTCCCTGGCCTCCTGTTCTGGGTTTTCCTTGTGCCTTCCTGTTCTTGTTTTATTCCCTCCTTAGTTTAATTACACGCACCTGTGTCTTGTCACTCACCTGTGTCTGATCCTCTCGTTTGCATC
>JAVQJL010024672.1:0-30649 GCA_036024295.1 Nannoperca obscura | reverse complement strand
CGTATCTGCAATCCCGCTCCCCATCCTCAGTCCCACTCTAAAACTGTGTTGATATATATATATATATATATATAGATATATATATCGGGATATTTTAGATACTCTTGCCAGTGTTCACTAATGTGAAGTTTATGTGAGTATTTAAACCTCATGGACAATAATCTTTGAAAATGATGAAACAAGTTGGTGACATCAAAGCCCAGAGTTTAAGTCTAGTGGCTCCAAAAATCAGAGCTGTTATGGTGATTATGCCCTTACATAATATCCTTTTAAAGTGTCATGGTGTCACTGTGACCTTGAGACTGCATTTCTTAAAGTGCTGTTGATTAAGTAAGCTGAGATGTACGTCGAACAGACTATTGCTAACAAAAGTTAAAGACTGGTTCAAGTGGAGAACCCCTTCTGCCTGTTTCCTTGTCAGAATGAATAAAGCAAATCTTTCTGTGGCCTTCTCAAGATGCTTTCATATGCCACCCATCTGTTTTAAGGACTTTTTTGTTATGTAAACAAGAAACCCAACATCCTAAAAAGTGTTGGTTCTTTGTGCATCAGGGTTAAAAACAGAGTGAAGCTGTATCTTAGAATATTTGTTGTTTCTAAAGTGTCTAAAGTGATTTTTATTGCTGAACTGTGGATGAGTCTCTATCATTTTATGCCTGCTTGTCATTTTTCTTTTACTTTTTGAGGCCTGAGAGTGTCCACGACTGCAAATAAAAGAAAAACATACAGGGTACTGTGAAGAATGATTAAAAAAAACTTCCTTTTTCCAAGGTCCTCTGTGAACCAGCATTTTAATTAAAACCACTTGTTCCCAAACCTGTACTTAATGTTTCCCATTAGTCATGTTTGAAGGATTACAGACAGCACCAATAAAAGTCAAAGATTAAATGGAAAATGCAGATGTGTGAACAATGCGGCTTGTTTTATAGCCATCACAGCTTTTTAGTAATTTTGAAAAATTAACTGGCATTGACAAGGTTCTCTAAGTCCACTTAAAAATAAAGATGGCATTCTGCGGAAAAAGAAAAATCTGGAGGTGGTTTCTTGGTTGAGGGTCAGCAGGGGAGCTCTTCAAGGAAGTTGACAGGTTTCTCAGAAAACATTTGATTCTTTTCAGTCACATTATCAGCACTGTCCAATAAAACCTGAGGCAGTCAGGCTATTAACTAATCCATGTATTTCATACATGATTTTGTATTGACTTTGTTATAATCGAAGATAGCATGATTTTCTTTTGAAACCTTTAAAAAAAAAAATTTTTAAGTTGAAACAAAATGTACACAAAAAAAAGAGTCCCCATGATCATACAGGCTGACATTTCATCATCTGGTTAGTAAAGAACTTTCATATGGGATGCAAACACAATGGCCCTGTTATAACTTTTAATGTGCTGTTGCTTGTCTGTATGCATTGTGAATTGTCAGTGACCCTTGATCATTCAAGCCTCTTAGCTTCTTCCTCAAATGTCTCAGGACAGAAAAAAGGGCAGGCTGGATAGCCTCTGCCCTTTACTCATTTCCTTGTACCCTCTGCTCAAATATATCCGCACATGCAGGACCTGGCAGAGGGCCCGTGTCTTTTGAAAAGCACGGCTTAATTAGGTAGTGCATGCATGTTAGGTCGTCAAATATGTGCTCCTTATTTGATCTTCCTGAGATTTTAGTTTTTTAAATCTACCACCTACAGTTGTGTATCAGGATTGCGATTCAGCATTTAAAATGCAGTTAAGAGTATTATTCAATTAAATCAGTTAATAAAAATTTTTTTCTTGCTTGTGTCTTGATGAGAGACTGTGGAAGAAAAGAGGGATGGGAGAGAAGTTCATTTTTATACTGCATCCAGCTCTAGAGGAAGTGAAGGCAATGATCAGTAATGAGTTTGGCCGTTGGCCCAGTATGATTATTAAGAATTGCTACTGATAGCAACACACACTGTAGGAATTATATCATGCCATTGGCATTTGTATTCACATCGTTGCTTTCTCCCCTCTCTCTGTTTGTGAATTTGCACCCTGTCAGCTCCCCAGCAGAGTTTCAGGGAGAGAAGAGAAGGGAGGGGAAAAAGAAGAGAAATGCCTGTGCAAGGGTTTCAAAACCAGGTATGAAAGTAATTTTGTTTTTTTTTTGCTTTTCAAGATTTTGGCATATTTATGGGGCATTACTGTAGGAGCGGGCCATATAATGTACTTTGCAGAAAGCACACATTGTTCACATCAAGCTTACAAAAGTTGAAGGCACAGCCATGTGATCGTGACCTCGCAGCTGAAGGGCCGAGCTGCATGAGGCAAATGGGATTCAGGATTTGTGAGAGCTCCACACAATTAATAATAGAACCAGGTTATGAAAATAAAATAAATGTAGTACTTGTCCTAAAGCTTTGTGTTAAGCAACCTAAGGCACCTGCACAATACTGAACTGGAGAGGCATGATATGATGCAATTGCTTAGTCTATCAAAACATTTGCTCAGTAAGAGGAGAGGGAGAGAATAGACCACAGTAAGTTGTGTGTAGGAATGATCCAAAATCTAACTCTGATTCCTGCAGGGATTCCTGATCACTGTTCATAATGCATGATTTTGAATGTGGGATACTGCCTGCATCATCGCATTATCTTGAATCACAGTATCTCCAGTACTCAGTCAATAGTGTTTTTTTTTTTTTTTTTAACGGCTTGCTTGACCGCAGTCATTTACTGCTGTGTAGAAAAAAAACATGTGCACACAGTTTGCATTTTTTCTTTTACCCACTCAGAGGGGCTCCATTTAAAAACTCAAAAAATGAATTCCAACATCATGTCAGATTATTCCAATCTGTTAAAATTATGCCATGTTATACAATATCCCTGTGAATGCCAAGATGGAAAGCTAGAGGTCTGTATTGTCCAGTGTAACCACTGACTCTTGGGGCTGAGTCAGACAAAAATGTGGTGTGCTTTTACTCTGCTTGGCCAAATGTGAAATACATAAAAAGAAAGGAAAATGGCTGCTCTCTTGGCTGTACCCTTGGTCCCTTGCTCTTTGTTAAAACCATATCTCTGCTGCTCCATTGCCCCCAGCTACATTAAATCCCATTAAATTCACCTTCATTAAAGCAGTCCTCTCTACTCCTTGCAGCAGCCCTGGTGCGGGCCTCTCAAGGACAGAGCAGTAATGAGGGTGGACTGGATTTAACCTTGAAGAGTACAGGTTTTCATTTCCAAATCAATAACTTATGGTTTAAAACTGCCACTAGATCCCAGCTATAATTTTCAAGCATTAATTGTGTAGATTATGTTTCTCCAGCACTGAGAAGGTATTTAACTTTAAGCTGCAGTGTAGATATTGCATTTATCATTAAATTCTTTTCTTTTTTTTTACAATAGGAATTGACAGCGTGCACATTTTCTATATTAGTGACTTTGTGTGCCTGTGTACACTTTGCTGCACAGATGGGATAACTTAGGGAGATTGTATTTCAAAGAGTCTGTATGAGTATAAGTAATTATGCTGTTGGTGCAATTTTCGACAGTGAAACCAAGCAGAGGGCAGTAGGTTGGAATCTCTCCTTCTCAATCCAGTATTTCAGTACAGTGTCATCATTCACTCTAAAGAGATAGAATATAAGTAATCTCCACAGCTGTGTAAAGCAAGTTGTGGCAGTCACCTGCTGTCAGAAGAGGTAGGAAAAAAATGAATTATGAATGAAAAGATTAACAGATGATAGACAGCAGGGGCAAGGGCAAAAGAATAAAAAAAGCATGACCTACTGTAAATGAGTGAAATTGTTTCAACTCCTGTAATTCTCCAGGTTTTAGAGGGACATTCTCCGTAGTGGGGTCTGCTGTCACTGTCATATGATTGTATGGAAAGCATGAACTTGTCCTGCGGTGATAATTTCTGCCCGACATGTTCATAATATGAAATATTGGATCTTTTCATAAAATGGGGAGGGCTGAGGCTGTGGTGATCACTGGAGCTTAATTTTTTAATCAACTTCTCTCTTAAATGAAGCTTTATTAAATAACAAAGCTCACACAGTGGGAGAAGGACACAGGCAGAGATGGCCCAATGTAAAAAAAAAAAAAAAAAAGAGCTTTGTGGGATAATTAAATAAAATTAATAAAAAACCCTCCACTAGCATAGACCAAAGAGAATGGGATGAAGAGGAAACCAGAGCCATTTTCATGCTCTGTTTTTCTTACTTTCTTTCTTTTTTTCTTTCTTATTAGAGTCTCAGGAAATTTACAATGTGGCATTATGAAAAGAAGAAAGGGACGCAATGTCTACAAGATATTGATGGATAGTAAGTGGAGACACAATTACATTCAGGGCTTTTCACACTCATATTCACACACAGTGTACACAGAAATTGAAAGCGCTTATTGTTGCTGCTTGGCCAGAGAAAAGAGATCTGATCACATTTGGTTAAGCTTAAAGGTCTGAGAATGCAAGCTACATTATCACCCTTCACTGCTGACTCAAAACAACAATACAGTAACACATATTTTAATCTTGCTTAATTAAGGTGATCTATCCGTTAAGATTTTGTAAAATTCTTTGTCTAACTTGCGGTATTGTATAATCTTATGGTAAGAAAGATACAAGTGTCCAGAGTTTCAAAATCCTGTCCCTGAGTGTTATAAAGCATCATGCACAGTTTTGGTGTCTTCAAACTCATGAATCTGTTAACTCCAACTGGACTTCCGGGGTCGTATTTTATTTTATAATTCATGCCTTTAACAACACGCCCCCACCAGCTCTGAGCTGCCTGCTCAGAGCTGGTGGGGGACTGTGATTGTCTGTTTAGAGCATTTGACTTGAATGACAGGTGACCAGGGTAAAGTGCTTCAGGAGATATGGACTGCAAACCATTTGAAAAAGGAGGAATCTTTTCCACTATATTTTTGTGACAAAAAGTTAGACCACAATTGGAGACCTTGATAGAAAAAAAGAACTGAGAATAAAACCAAAGCAACCCAACTCCAGCACATGCCACATATAATGCACACATTTTAAAAAGTAACCATTTTGAAATGCCAACTAACTTGGGGTTAATGTGCATATATTCCACAAAAAGGCCTACATTTACATACAACAGTTGACTGAAAAGTTTTTTTCCAACTTGCATATCCATCAGTATTGTATCAGCGGTGTACAACAATCACATTATTATCTCACTTTGGCAACACTCTGCATTGGCTCATGGCATTGTTGTTATACCATCTGGTGCACTGGTACTAGTCTTGAAGGAGGTTTCTTTGAAAATAAATATCTTGTGGATATATAGAGATGCATGTGGAAGTGTTCAGTCCACCAGAAATCCTAGTTTACAAAATGTCCAATCCATAATTCCTAGAAATTGCCCATAATGAACAATACAGCATCTGAATTTGGGAGTCAGTTTCATTGATATGGTGTCATAACAATGACTAGACATGATACTAAACTTTTTGTATTCTTGTCTTGAAAGATAGAAATGTATCCACAAATTGTGCTGTCAGAACAGTTAAGTTAGTAGCAGAATGGTTAGACATTATTTTAGATGCTTCCTCTTTTTGGTCGTTCCTCACACAATGTTGTCAAACTTCTTAAACCATCAGGATTAAGGGAATAGTGTGCAGATCAGTAAATACTAAATATATGTATATCTCAGATGTGATTATCCTGCAAGGTTAGCACAGAAATCAAACAGCTCCTCCTTTAGACTGCACTGTATGTAGCTAGTTGGAGCGGTGATGTATTCTCATTGTTTAGCCAATCACAGGGGTCACATTTGTCTTTTTTATGGCAAAATATGAAATGGGTATTTCTTCTTTTTCGTTGACAGCTTTTGTCTGTTGCTTTCCCGAGATGTAGGATTTACTATATCCTGCTCTGTGAAACATCCCACTTACCACACTGTTTTGTGTTTGATCCACTACAGAAATGTCTTTGGCCTACTTGCCTTGTTTTACTATTGCCTTTAAAATTTCACACAGCTGTCCTTGACATTTTGGGATGCCTTATGATTATTTATGGTCTCCTAAGGGCCCACATTTTGCGTTGGGCTATTGTTATGTCATTTAGGATTCTGGGCTTTTTACTCTCACTGTTTTAACTTCTCAGAGATTCAAATTAATTTACACTTGTTTTATGGTCGAAATACTTTTACAACTGTCCTTAAATTGGTTTGTATTCTGGTAAAACTCCCTAAAGTACTCTAAGCTTCTGTTCTTTTGAATCCTTCTTTTTGAGCTGCATCTGTCTCCATGGTGCTTTGTTTAATGAGTTTTGGTAATGTTACTGCATGGGCAGATTAGCTGGAAAGTTTGGTAGCTTTAATGGTGCTTGAGATTATCCTCCCCCATAATAACATTGGAGATCAATCTCTCTTGTCACCATTATTTCAGATGGTTAAACAAATGTATTCTTGCTGAAGATTAATAGACATATTTTCAATCCTGCTTGATGAAAGGTTTGATTATGGTCAATGCATGACATATGTTCTGCCTGCAGAGTTTATACTGTAGAGTAGTTGTGATAAGACAATATATACCTGCTCTATTAGACCTTTTTAAAGAAGTTTGATTGTAATTCAAGCTCAGTTGTGTTTGAATGTAATTTGGAACTTCTGTATTGGTTCATGGTAGGCTTTTTTCTAGGACAGCATTCATTCCTATACTCCATGGCCAGAGACAACAGAGCTTGTCCCAAGCCTCACTTGTGTCAGGCTTGAGAGTGAATTAACAAGAAAAAATAGGATGACTGACCCTGCACTCACATTATCTCCATACTCTTTGTTCTGTGCCAGCGCAGGAGGCAGTTCTGACTGAACCCCTCATTTTTCTGTGATAGATAAAAGAAAATTCGTTGAGTTGATGCTTTTTTTTCACCCTTCTTCTTTTAAACCATTCCTGATCATCAAAGGCAGGTCTTAGCTGTACAAAGCTGGCTGGTAGTCTGGTAAACATAATGCTGGAGGAAGCTTTAGTTTTTTTCAATGATTAGCATTTAGCTTGCTAGCTATGTTGACCATTTTTAATTTTGCTCCTCATTGAAAATTGCATTGGACAGCAGAACGGCAGCCAGCAGAATGCAATAGTTTGCGGTGGGAGGCTTTTCTCAGTGATACACATCCACATCAGCCTGGCTTGACTTGTCACAATGTCTTACTAGCATTATTTATTTTTCCCAATCAGAACTGACTGTAGATGGAAAAACTCAAACCCTAACACATGACCTCAAACTTTATCTGTTTGGAGTTTGGCCATGTTTCTATGTTTGAGTACGTCATCCAATTTCCTTCCAGAGTCTAACATCATCTTAGTCAGGTGAGCTGGGGACTCATCTGAAGAAATTGTCCAAATGTTTTGAGTGATTGCCTATTTTTGTCAGATCAGCTAGACTCTAGCCCTTGTGACCCTGTCAAACGAAATATGGGGGTGAAACCACTAAAACAATGTCTTTGGCAAGAAGGCATCTCAAATGGACGTAAATGGTTTGAAAAATAGATTTCTCCTCTTGACCCTGTATGTCTTTACAACTTTTTCCTAAGTATAAAGTTGTCATGTTGTGTATTTTTGTGTATTCAATTGTGCTTTCACTCAAAAATGTCAAAACTGGAATGTGACCAGGAACCCTATACTTTTAAAGAAAATATACACCTTTAGTGCACACAGTTCACCCAGTTCACTCATCCTTCCATAGCATATCATCTAATGGCAGTCACAAAATCTTTGGCTGGACTTCAAAGATGAAAAACCCCCCCAGTAAAATCACATTTCAGCACCTAATGTTGTGCTTCTACTCACCACTGAGCGTGTAGTTGGGCTAATTCAGTTAGTCCAAACCTCTTCCAGCCAAGGCTCTGAAGTTTTACACTTGTGCCCAGTATGTTGTGAAATTGCAAACACTTTTATGTCTGTCTGTCTGTCTGTCAAACTTTATAATGCTCTGATATCGACCCCACTGGCAGTGTCTTTTAATTAGATTATACTGGAGGAATAACCGGAGTTCAGAATGCCAATTTGTGTCCCAGACGGTGTAAAATTTGCTGTTACACTGCCGCCAAACGGAGCAGGTGAGAGCAGACAAGGTCCTCAGGCAAAGAGCAGCTGACTGCTCCTTAACAGTATTTCTCTCTCTCTCTCTCTTTTACTTCTGTCTTTCCCTTTGCAGTCAGACATTAGAGGCACGAGAGGATAAATAAACATGTTATTCAATAGTCCGACAATCAAAGTATAATACCAAGTTTTCGCACAGATGTCTCCAGGGTAGACTTTTCTGTACTGTACAGAACAGTGATGTTGACATTGTGTTGGCAATGAAAGCATGTGCAGTGTACGTACTGTATATTGAAACTGACAGTGTGTTAGTGCACTCAATCATTATACTGATTCATGAGAGGTCAAGCAAGTATCTAGAGCTGGGTGCAAAAAGAAATGATACGAACATTTGTTTTGCCATTTGTGGATGCTGTGATAATTGTCTAAATGTAATATGAAAATACCATTAGCTGTTGCGTCCTGAGAGTGCTTGTGACAAGCAGACATTTTTATTCAATGTGTTAGAAATGTTTAATTGGCATTTCATAATACTAACCCCCTGTTTAAAGAATATAGCCAATGAAAGCAGCAAAGTGAACAGCTGCAGGTAATTAGAGCTGGCTCAGAAATGGCCAGGGATTCAAAGTAAACATGGATGGTTTCCACAATCAACAACATTTACAAATGCGGAAGAAGGAAGCTACTGAATTTGTGAAGAATGTGCAGTGGGAATGGAAAGCATAGAAGCATGAAGTCAGCAGATGTTGAAAATTAAATACATGCGGCATGTGGCTAACAGGACTGTGGGCTTATTCTTCTGATGGTGGACCCTGGAGTTCTCGAGGACTAGAGGACAGCTGTTCCAGGTTAATGCTTACAGGTTTACATCCAGCCAGCCATAGCTAAGATTTTTTTTTTTAATTTCCTTCAGGGGAAACTGACTTTAGTTTTGTTGCATATCTATGGCCTGTTGTTTGCAACAGTACACATATCAAGTCCGATTCCCGAAAATTGGTCCAGAGTTTGCAATACAGTACAAATGGCTGTTGAATTGATTGACTTAAATGGTTAGATGAAACCAAACTCTTGCAGACTCATGGCCCCAGAAGGCTTCGATTCTTTCAGGCATAGGCCTGAAACATTTAAGTCTACGAGTGCCAACTGGTTTTACTTTCAATTGCTGAAAAGACTTGAATTGTAGACGACTGGCAGAAGGAACTTGATGAACTTGAGGAACTTGATATTAATAGTAAAAAAAAATACTACTGTCTTACGTAATAAGTAGTTACAATACACGGTAGTATTTCATAATACTTCTTGGTCTTTTTTATGGCCTGCAGACATTAGAATATGTCTGCAGACACTTAAAATAAAGAAGAATTTAGTTTTTTGCCAGCTTTTTTGTGGTGAAACTGGCAGCAGGTTTCTGGTGTTTCTTTGCCATATATTTGTTTTCCCTTTTGTATGACATGTATCTATTTCTATTTCGGACCTTTGGAATTAATACAGCAATGACACTGGTAAGAAAGAAAATGGCTGGGAGTTACCAAAGGGAATGCGTTGTGTTAAGTCTGTCTATGTGTGGCATCCTTTAACTAAATATCACATCACTGTCTGGGCAGCCTGAATGTGGTTCTTCTTTCACCAGCTTCCACTGAAACAACCATACTATGTTTATTTGAAAAAGCTGCCTGAAATATTACTGTCAGACACTCTGCCTCTCTTGGCTCTTTGGCTGTTGCAACAAAAACATGTCAGTAGTGTTAAAAGTAGTAGTGTCATAAATTATTTGCACTAATCTTTGTAGGTATTCGTTCTGACTCATGAAGCAGTGGGTGATTCTAGGTGGGAGAGTATGGGTTTTGTTTTTCAAAGCCAGGCACGACTTCACAGAAATTAAGTTTAACATTTGCTTTTTGTTTAGCTGCACAGCCTGTAGAATGAAAATATAGCTTTTCACTGGGGAATAAAATACTTTTATTAGGAAAAGAAATACTTGCCAAACACACCACATACGGTGCACATTCATTTCACTGTTAATATTTCAAAATGTCACTAATGTGCATAGGTTATTCTTTACTGCAATACTTGTTTTTTCTGTCTTAGTACTACATGACATGTACTTGGAATCCATTAAAGAAAATAGTCTTAGTCTTAATACATGTTAGCAGAATATGAGAAAAATATGAGAATAAATGTAGCTAACCATTCTCTGCCTAAAACAATTGACTAATTACATATGATTTGTTTGTACTTGAACATCAATATTTAAAATTAAGTAGCATTTGTTGTTGTTTCTGATTTTTATAGTTGCATGTTAAAGTAAAACCCTGATGATGTATCATTATCAGTGCGAGTAATGCTTAAACACAAAAATGGACCCACTGGAAATAAAGTCAGTTTTGATGGTGACCCCTTTGCAGTGCTGTGTGTAGTCCGGTGTCCACTGTATAATTACAATGCATTATTTTAAACAGCAAAAGTACTTATTCACTTCTAAGGCTTCTGTCCATGACCTCATATTAGTTTAAATATCCATCCGTGCATATAGGACTCTTGACAATGTGTCTTTACTTTACCCTCCCTGCTTCTAATCCCTCACACCTTTGCCCTGTCTGACCAGCTGTGTCTGTTCAGTCATCCCACTCATGACTTGCGGTTGGAGTTAGTTACTTAATCGCCGCCTTTGGTTCCCATCAGGGTTTAAAATGAATTTTCTGAAGTATAACCAAGCAAGACAGTCATGTGATGTCATCACAAATGACTCGGCCTGATCTAAAAGATGCAATGCATTTTGGTACGAGTAAGTATGCCCAAAAAGCTCACGCCCAACACTCAGAAATTCTTCGGAACCTAGTACACATCCAGGCATTTCATACACAAAATCCTATGCAGTTGGAATGCACTACATATTCAATTTGACGTCATACTTGGTATGAATAGTGCGTTAGTATGCGCTTGCTCTTCTTTTCAGATTTGCTCCACATGCTGTGGCCTCACGGTGGTGGAGAAGCTCCTTCAGTGGTGAGTACTGTAGACCCAGCAAACAAAGTCTTAAAATTCTCTGAAGATGCGGTCAGCACACTGCAGTACAGATGAAAGGGAGGAAATTCTGTAGTGTCTCATTTTGTAGGGTTATATTAGATTTTATTGGGCAAAGACAGGAATAGATGTGTCAGATATGATGGTACATATTCACCCCAACTGCTCCCCTGTGGATTCAGTGATAGAGAGATATACATTATGTATCTCACGTTAAATCACTTGTAAATGCAGAAGGGTTGAGGGAATGGTCAAAGCTCCATTTAAAGGAGTGATGTTTTTTGTGGCCAGGGGGATGTTGGACAAAGTTGAAGCCCTCCTTCCCCCTGGAGGTGGGCTAGGATCATTAGTTTTAGTTTTTGAAGTGTTTGGCCTTTTGATGTTCCTATGTTCTCTTTAGGCAGCCTGGCCTGAAGGATATTTAATATCACTCCTACAAATTTCCAGTTAGGAATAATTTGAACTGAGCATCTGTCAAAGAAACAGCCATTTAAATACATTGGTCATGGTTAAAGAGGCATAAAATGAGGCCAGATTAGACAGAGCACCTTTCTCTGAAGGCTGGGTCTGGTTGAGTCTGGGCCAACCTGGGGCACAGGGACCCAACAAAACTGCTCCTGCTTCCAATTCATTAGGTATAACTATCCAACACTGCTTTGATTCAAACTCTCCCCTGGCTGCCCTCCTCATGACCAGCCATGCTTGCTTCTCGTGCCGCTGTGGCATGGTGGAGATTGTCTTAGGGTCTCAGTTACTTGATATTTTATTTATGAAAGTTCAGGGGAGTTGGGACTAGATTATATTTCGTTCTGTCTCTGATGCTGTGAGTAGCAGGGGACTGCTCTATCCCAAATGTCTTTACTTCAAACATTCCCTGTGTGTTTCCACTAGGGTGTGCAGAAGGACCTTTTTAAGCATATGCAATCTTAGATTATGTCTTATCACCAAGAGAATCATAAAACAGCATGCATTACCTCCTATGAAAGAAGCTTTTCTTCACTATCAAGACAAAAGTGCAGCCACTTTTTGAACTGCATAAGTAAACAGTTCCTAGACAGAAGGACTGAAGATTTTTTAATTGATAATGATTTTGTTTTTGTCACAAGGTGTGTGTGTGGGATACTATTTTGTAACCAGGAGAGGAAGTCCACTGCAGGAGGGAAGCGGTGGGGTATTAGTGGGAAGGGATACGTCAGTGTGCTCAAGTACCCCTCTCTTTTTCTGTCCTCCAAAGACTTGTGCAATATGATGGAGACCTCATCCGTACCTTCCTTCTGTCTTGTCCTTAACATTTCATATTCATTCATGCTCAGTGTTCATTTTTACAAACAAGGCCTGGCTAATATGTTTTAATGGGGTGCAGGTATTTCAGCTCTTGTGATCATTTCTTTTTCAGCAGTGATTTGTAAGTTCTGAAAGGCACAGACAAATGAGGTTGTCCTGCACAAAACACTTTTATGTGTCATTATAGTCGGCATAGACTTACAACAGATGTTTAATTTTAAGGTATTTGTTGTATGGTAATCCATAATCTCAGTCCACAACCACTACCACAACCCACACAAGCATTGTACAACTTCAGATTCACTGCATGATGGGTGTCTCTTTCCTCCTCCTTGACATGGTATGCCCTTATTCTATCACACAATATCACCAACGCAATTAACCCTAAGAATGTTGAAAAATTAGGTAAGCCTTAAGTGTTAATTGTCTAAAAATAGTTATCTCCATGTTAAATAGATCACCTAAGGTCTGAACTAATCGCTAATGAATAAAAAATCTAATCTAGTACCAGAATGTCTGACTGATCATTGTGATAATTTCTTTATCAGTTCTACTCTCCTGACACTGATTTTCATACCTTAACTTGGGGTGTCGTCTGATACAGACGAAAGATCTTTTTCAATTTATACAACTCACTGTGTGGGTTGTGGGTAGTTTTGTTTATATTTTATAGCATTATGACTTAGACACTGTAATGTAATATATTCATTCAAGTCTGGCTGATTCCTAATCATTATCCATTGTATCGGATCAGTGCATGTGTCAAGTTGTGCCATAAGGCAGCAGGAGAAGGACCCAAATGCAAACCGGCTGGTGCAGAAGAAATTTATTGAAAACTCACATACAGCATGAGGAGACCAGGAGAACGGGCATGAGTGTACAGGAAACAAAACAGGCAAAACCAAACGACAGTCACATACTCAACCACAATAAACCAACAAGAGACAAAGGAAAGGAATCACTATATATAAGGAAAGCAAACGAGGGGTTCAGACACAGGTGGGTGGCAAGACACAGGGCAGTGCCAGCCAAAGTAGCTCAATTGGGAGAGTGTTAGACTGAAGATCTGAAGGTTCCTGGTTCAATCCCGGGTTTCGGCAGCAGATGAGCAGAAGATTTTAAAGACATTGATGGTTATAGTTGTGTACTGAGGTCTCGCTACATGTGTCCACATGTAGAACTCTGCTTGATTGTTTCGAGTGTTGGCCTGATTGTCTCCTGTTGTCCTCCATACTGATGTTTTAAGAGGTGTGTTGGGTGAGAGGTACATCTGTGTGCCTGTCAACCAGTAGTTCATGTGTGCGACACCGGACTCCCCCGGTCACCTCCCCGCTTGGAAGTCGCTTTGGATAAAAGCGTCTGCTAAATGTAAATGAGTGCAGTCAAACTAAGGAGGGAACCAGACAAAGACAGGAAGGCAAAAGAACACAAAGCACACAGACTACAAAATAAAACAGGAAATGGGGAGACCAGACAAAAAAGAAAAACGAGAAAAAAGAACCATGACAGCATGCCACCTGAAAAAGGGTAAACAAATGAATATTTGGTTAAAGTTTACCCCTATTGTACACTGTTCTGCAAGAAATTAGAGTCGGTAGTAGCCTAGGATCCCCTGCTGTTCAGGCTTGGTGGTATGCTGCAATATTAACATTCTTTAAGTTTACAAAGATAACTGTTGGTTACTGAGGTCTTGGTGCAACTTTGTAGTATTAAACTGGCCTTGTACTATTGTATTTAATGTTAAGTAAAGGTTGTCATTAATGTCGTTAATTGTGCAGAATGAGGGAGTTGTCAGTGCATTTGATGTTAGAGGGAGCATGCTGCCGCTGCACACTTTCAAGTTCGACTGAGTGTTAAATAACTAGATAACGGGGAGTAGTTAATCGGTGTGAAGTTGTAACTTTATCCTCTCTACCTTGGCTTGTCCTGGCGGTGGGAGGAGACGGTGTTGGAGGTGAATGTGCTGTAAGTGTGGAACTGCTGTGGAATAGGCTGTCAGGGTTCATTAGCCCAAGCCATCTCTATCTCAGGAGGAATGTGGCCAGTGGTTTAAAACCAATTTCCATTACCTGCCTTCATTTCATTAACTTCCGTACCATTACCAGGGAGCTTCCCTTTGGCAGTTGTTCCTCCTCACTGTCTTGTACTTCTAAGAGATCCCTGCGGGAGCAAGGTTGTGAAACCTCACTTATCCTGTACTCTGTGTTCCCTTTAATCGCCACGCGCTGTACCCCAGCCCTCTCCAGCCTTGTGTCAAAAGTGTGTGTGTATGTGTCAGTCTCAGATTTCAGATGTGAGGGCCCTTGCATGAACCTCTGTGACATCCACACTTTGGGTAAGAGCTGACACAAGTATCCAGCCAAATTCTGTAGTTTACCCCCTGTGGATATCTGCTCCGCTGTACAGATAAATGCTACTATAACATGAGGTAGGTCCTCTTAAAAGATCAAAACAGGGCTCTCAGCCTAGTTTGCATTACTAGCTGCTGACTTTTTGAGTCAGACGTATTGTCTTTGGATAATCCTGAGGGAGCCATGGATGTGTGGTAAATAGTAACTGTGATATCTGTCTACTCCATGACCCCAGTCCACCACCGCTGATTAGATCTGTTGGGAGCATTTGTCCATGAATAAGATGGGCTTTTCTTGCAGCCTGAGTGAAGAAGAGGAGTATGAAGCTTGTGAGACGCCCCACTTTGGGACTGCCACTTGGGAGCCCAGGGAAATGGAGGAGGAGGTGAAAGGCCAGGTGTCTGCCACAGAATTTAATTAGAAAGACTGGATGCTTTGTCCTCTGTAAAGTTGCTTCAAGGCATTCTTTAATTGCCCCATTCCCAATTTCTTCCAGCAGTCCCTTCTCTAAAGTTCATTAGTATTCATCTTGCACGAGCATTTGAATGTTGATTTCAAGGATATTTTACTTTACTGTACTTCAAACTCTTTGCCAAATGTTATTACTGCTTAAATGCACACTGAAATACATTTCTAATGGCTCCCTTGCAAAATTTGTCCTCCTATTTCAAAAATTGCAGTTGAAGCCACTTGATGAGATCAGTAATTGACTCTGCTGATTAACTTACTGGCTATTAAAAAGC
The DNA here is from genome assembly GCA_036024295.1 of Nannoperca obscura. Classification (NCBI taxonomy): domain Eukaryota; kingdom Metazoa; phylum Chordata; class Actinopteri; order Centrarchiformes; family Percichthyidae; genus Nannoperca; species Nannoperca obscura. Next base: position 15,228 of record JAVQJL010024672.1, on the reverse strand, counting down.
TCCCAGCTGATGTTTGAGAAAGTAACGAGACAAATTAAGATATGGGGAGTTACAGCAATAATAGGCACACAAGAGACCTGATAAAACATGATGATGAGGTTGGGCACACTATCGAATCTCACTTTGATATTGTGGAAAAATAAAAGAAGAACTTGCGTGGATCAAGCCAGATCAAGCCCAAACTGAGTCACTAGTTCTTTACTGCTTGTTTATGAACTGGCAGTTTTGAGCAATTGATTTAATATTAAGAATTATGAGATCAATCATGGATTGATTTTAACATTTAATGAAATCCATCAGGGGGTTTGATCTGAAGTTTTGATAAATCAGAGGACGTAATAGGCAATTAACTGTTACATTTTACATTTTCATGATTCATATGATGGAATTACCAAATATTTTAATAATGTAAGAATGCTTTTAAGAAAAAGCAAATTGCTTTTTTGAGGTCTTGAGTTTTTATCAGCAGTGTTTGCCCAGTTACCAGCATTTAAGAAGAGAAAGCTGAGATTAACCCCAGCAATAGCACTGACCATCATTCATTAAAACTGTAATCATGCGTAAAATGAGATTGATAGAAACCTTTCCAAAAGGTTGAGAAAAGGGAATAGAAAAGGAATTACATATCCTGATACAGGATTTAATAGACAGAAAGTTAATGCTGCTGCTTTCAAAATATGGGGAGGCGCAAAATCCTCCTGGGCAAATTATAGACCTCTCCACCATCATCACGGCATTTCTAACAGGAGACCGAGGTTATGCCCCCTCTAGCACACAAATTCACACACACACCATACCTGTACTGCAAACTGCTTACACACATACACCAACACATATTCTGCTCTGCAATATAATATCTGGTTTATCTAGTTGCTGGGAATAGTTAAATCCTACACGGGGGAAGCACTCTGTTGGTGGGATTACCTATACGCCCGCCATTTTCCTCCTTATTATCACATTTTTTTCTCAACAGGCGAGTTTAAGGCCAGTGTTTTAATGTTCAGCTCTATTCAATCCCTAGCTTTTACACTGGATAAAATATTTATTTGGTTAATCACTTAAGTATCACGCTGAGCTCAATATCTTCAGTAGTCGGTAACAGGATTATGTGTATTATGGGTGAAAGTCAGGGCACAAACATACTTTTTATATATACTGCATTAAAAAGTTTCCAAAGTACATTTTTACTTTAAAACACCCTTGGCCGACAGTTGAAGTCTGTCAATTTCACCAGCTCTGTCTGGCATCAATTTTGAATACATCTTTTGCAGTTGGACCTGTAAATGAAATGGCAATTTTTTTGCCCTTTTTTTCTTCTTCCTTTTTAAGTACCTTACTGAATATAGATAGTGTGTTAAAAACACACTCAAAATGAGAAGATTAATGTTATATTATCACATCTGTGCCTGTTTTTCTGTGCTTAAATCTTTTTTATTTGCTTTTTCCACAGCTCGGGTCCCCCCTGCATAGTTCACTAAAGAGTGGACTCTGTACCTGCTGTTTTAAAGGTTCATTTTGAACTTACAACCAAGGCTGACACCTGAGGAACCCTGCCTTTGATTGATTGTTGAGACCATTGATCTAATTTTGGAACCTTTGAATTTCTCCTCTGCATCCTTCCTTTTTTTTGTATGGAGTGGAATAAACCTAATTTCCTTGTGCCTCATGCAGGGCTTCACTCTCCAAAGTGGGAAAATAGAGTGAATAAATAAATAAAGAAACCTAAGAAACAGGTCTTTCACAGCAGCACAGAGATTTTTATAGACTGGATCAATTAAATTTGTCTTATTTGGAACGATGGGGCTCCGTAACTCAATAAGAGGTAATGTGGTTGAAAAAGCCTCTCACTGTGCGACCATTAGGTGAGAGAATGTTACCATGGGAGTATTAACATGCAGGGATTACAGAGGCATAAGAGTGGTCTGAGCCAATTAGAATCAAGAGCCGCCTTGAAAGTGGAGGTGTGGGTGGCCATCCTGGGCTGCTTGATGGAAACCAGTAGTGCTTCGGAGAGGAGAGACACTGGCTTTAAGTTTCAGCATGGCAGAACAACAACCCATGAGTATAAGTTCCTTTACTGTACTCAGTCATTCCAATAACACACCCAGCTACCAAGGCTGTTCTCCTATTGCATTAAATTATTATTACTTTGGAAATGGATACATTTTAGACAAAGCTTAATGGTTAATTGATTAAAAAACTGACAACTACTATATAACTAGTAATAGACAATAATCATCAGTACATCATCTGCTCATAATACTCAATCAGTTTGATTGTTTATATACCAGTACATATTTTTTTACTTTGACTCTCGTCTGAAAAGTAGAAATGGATAGAAATAGGTATAAATCTATATTAAATGCTGTAGAGGCCGTAAAACGTTTGTCCTTCACAGAGCACAGCGGCTGTGGTCAGCATGGATTCACAGCGGTAACCGTGTATTCTAATACCGACAAGATTTCACAGTGGGGAAAAAAATAAATCTAATCGTCCATAAAGGCTTCCGAAAGCACTTCTGCAGCTGCCCATCCGTATGCTCATTATGTTCTAAACAGTTATAATTTCCCCAAAATATGGATAAATACGCACTACATAACATTTATTTGGCAGATGCTTTTGTCAAAAGCAACTTAGATTTTTTCCCCTTGTATACACACAAATCTGTACAAATTTGGAGTTCAGCGTCTTGCTAATGTACACAGGAGGTGGCAGGGATCAAACTACCAACCCTACAATTAATGGATGAGGGGTCATCCATTAATCCCCCTCAATATATCATACACCCTGTTGACTTTGTGAGCTGGGACCAGATGCATAAAACTCTGTAGATTCACAACAAAAACTAAGACATAAATATACATATGCGTTATTTTTGCCAGACAGTTCGTCATAGCCACGTCCTTTGAAGAGTTACTTTCTTCATGAACAAAACCAGAAGGCAGGTGTTTTGTACGCAAACCTATGCATGCGGTGACTAACAGCAGAGTCATGCGTGAGGACTGACAGATGTTTTGCTTTTAGCCATATTCTGGTAAAACTGTGAGTTAGTGGAACATAGCTAGCATATGAAGAGGAGATGATGAAGATGATGAAAGGGAGAGAAGTGGATTATGCTGCAGAAAAACTTTTTAAAACTTATTTACAACCATAAAAAGCGGTCTATTTTTGGAGTCCATTACAGTTAATATTATTCAAATTGACTACAAATACTTTGTTCTGTGAACACTTTTTACAGCCACCTTTCAGGCATAAACGGGGTGCAGGTTTGACGCTCAAAAGATAGATTTTAGTTGGAGTACCACTTTGAGTTAAGTGTTTTTTATTATCATTGTGCAATAAATACGTTTTTGGACAAACAGTGTATGTAGTGCATTATGCAGTTTGATTTATTTAATGGTATTGTCACTGCAGTGTCCTCATTTTCATAAATAGATATCAAAAATCCTTTTGCAAAAACACTTAAAAAATGTAGGCTTATTTACTTCCTATGCTCTCTTCTCCAAAGTGTGTGTGTGTGTGTGTGTGTGTGTGTGTGTGTGTGTATGTAGCACTTTCTTATCAGTGAACTCAGATGTGTCACTTGCTATGTCGGAGAAGGATGGAAACACAGAGTGCCTCAGGACATTGTAACAAAGTCCCTTGTGCCACCAGCCCCCCCGACACAATTACCCACTCATGTCTAATTGGCATTTGAGGCTTCTCTGCTTGATCGACCATGGCCACATCAGCATGAAGTGGCAGGGCAGCGTTTGCCAAGCTGTGACTTAACTGGTATCACGCTTTGTTACTCTTCTAGCTGCTTACATAATTTGCTGATGTAAATTTACTCTGCCTAATTAACATCGTCAGCCTCTCATTTAATCTGAACAGACATGGGATGCATCCGGTCCCTGGTGCTGCTGTCCGTTTTGCTGACTTCTGAGCGGCAGCGTGTAGGCCTGTCTGTTGGCTGTGGTGCTGGAGTTTATGTGACTTGGTTGAATAAATCCATTAGTCAGTACATACACAACTCAGCCTAGTCTTGGCATGTGGTGTCGAGAGGCGGGGTTGGGCATGAAACTAACTTTCCAGAACTGTCCTGAATTAAAAAATTAAGTTCATCCCAGTTGTTGGTTGATTGAAACTGAGCACTTAACTTGAGAATGGTTTAGACGATGATGCTTGGACACAAATCTGACTGACAGGCCTCGCTGTGGAGAAGAGCCTTGTGATATTTGAGGTGACTGCTCTACAGACAAATAATCATACTCTCAATTAGAGTCCCTTTCTCTACTTTATGCTCTTTGCAATGCTTAATGGCCTGTTCCCACAGAACTGTCTCTGGATGCCTGCACAGTCAACCACATCTCCTGTGTTAATGAATGAAAAGAGTGTGTTTTGGTTGTGTTTGTTCTAATGTAAGGATTGAACCTAAGTTGTGATTGCGATTCTGAACTGCTTTTACTGGTATTTCAAACCTTGTCAGGGCAGAGACATCAACCTCTACCAACTACAGTCGTAGCTATTGTAACGCCCAGTGATTGGGTTGTATTGAAAGTGGTTGATGCTAAAACAAGGGTTGCAGCTGGGGAGAGTTGGCCTGATATGGACCAGGCCACCACTCATTCAACCAGTCAGGATATTAGATCAGACTGGTGGTTTGTGATGGTGGCAGGGTCACTGAGCATCTCATTCACATACCCCCCACCCTGCACCCTCCCATTGCTGCTCACCCATTTGCTTCTCTGCCGCACTGCAGGGTAATCAGGACAGTGACACTTTACGAGAGAGGGGAACGACAAAAGGATTTACACACATAGCTTGGCAGAGAAATATATCTCATTTGCCTCCAGAGTTTGAACCAGAGTGCATAAGCACAAAAGTTGAGAGGAATAAAGTTTGAGTACATTTGTTTTAGCCTAATTGTTCACATTCATTTGCATCAGATGATTCAGATGCTGACACAGTCATAAATAATGTAGATATTTTTTGTCATTTGCTGTAGTAAGCATTGAAGAGAAATGTCATGGCTTTTAATGTCATATTTCTAATTAATGCCAAACTTTCTTGGCTACTTGGTTTTTATCATTTTGAATAATAATATTCACAAGTATTCTTATTGAACTAATTCAATTCATGCAACAATTCACCTGAAAATACCTGTTCTATATTACTCCACTCAACTACAAAGAGTGGAATTCTGTGTTGCATGTCGGTCTAAAATTGTAGATTCTAGTATTGTGTGTGTGTGTGTGTGTGTGTGCAATCTGGTTACTGCTTAGTAGAAAAGGTTAAGAATATGTAGTGGGACATCAGTGGCAACCTGGGAGAGTGAGTCTGAAATTAGAGGTGAAAGTATTTAAATATTGATAACACCTCTCTGTGTCCATTGCTAACCCATTTATTATTCATTCTACCTTGAAGGTAGCATGCAAGATGACCCCTTTTCATTCAGGCCCCTGCCTTCTAATTCCTGCTCTCATAAGGTGTGATTCCATGTGGCTCCACGGACATTTTGCTCCTGTTCAGCTGTTGCTGACTTGATTTTGTTTACATTTTTCTGTGTAATTAAGCTTTCATGCACCCTAAATGTATGTCTGTCTCTTTGCAACCTACTCAGATATATGTAGATAACCAAGACCCAATGTCTGTGTGATCAAGCATCAGAGGGTCAAGTATATTCCAAGTATATTGAAATAGTTCTACAGCTGACACCACCTAAAGTAAGGGGAAACATGTAGATAATGACCTTGATGTTGAACTTAATGTAATCATTTTAGAACACCCAAATGTTGAATGATTTGAAGTACACTGTTTTAAAATTCTGTCAGAGATTGACAGGCCTAAACTCTAAAGCACTTGATTGACCCTGGAAAACTCTGTCAAACCGTGTCATTCATTTATTTTTATTTAAAATATGTACAGTACATGTGCAGTACACCAACATGGTACTAGGATGAGATTACTGTTCAATTAAAAAAAGAATAACCTTGGTTGCTGTTTGCAGAGATTTGGCTGGATTTTAATATCAAATTTGCCATATCGACACAATTTTATTTAGCAGTGTCATTTGTCAGACTCTAATTTGTATTGGCTGAGCTGGGTTTCTTTTTATATTATAATCCATAGCAGTAGATCAAGGGTAAATGTTTACATATCCATACACACAGAATTATTTCAGATTTCCAGCAACTCTCCCAAATTATTCATTTTTCATAGGGTGCATATTTGCCATTGCTTCTTTGAAGATCTGTGCAGAGCTTCTGCACAGACTTTGGTCAGTAATAAATAGGAATTCCCCTGAGGGTGAGGCTCATAGGTGCTGTTTATGTTGACCAATGGAACCACAGCTTGGAAACCGGAGGAGTAGCGCTGTTGGGATTGAAGCAGGTGGGTTCTGGGCTTCAAAGACCAAAAGATAATCTGCTGAAAAAATCTAAAGCCAGGCTCTGAAATGTGCTGAACATCTACGAGCTTCTGCTCACAAAGACATGAGGCTCATCATGTGGTTCAAGCAAGCCCAGGAATGCTTTGATGCTGCTGATCCCCCAACTTTTGTTAGTTTATTTGACTGAGTTTTTATGTATAATATGTATTCCAAATGCTAGCTCTTCTTTAAAGAATTTAAAGGAAATCCGGAAGAAATAACATTGGAGTTGAGGGATTGAGCTAAAGCATCAGTTGATTCAAAGGCTCAGCGGCAAAATCTTCCATAACACAGAGGGAAAAGTGCCAGGTCAATCGCTGGATAAATTGTAGCAAATAATTGTACCATATAAGCACAGGAGATTTTTTTTTATCAGGCTTATATCTTTTTAATTTTCTGAGCGGAATGATAATGTATAAATATTGATTGCGATATTTTGTTACCTTTTGAAATGATGTGATCTCATGCAGCGACCAAATCTATACTTTTTCAAGTTTTACTCTTACACAACTTTTGATAACAGTGGGTGAAATTATGAATGTTTGACACTGAGGTCAAATGTATGTAAGTACAAATATTAAACAGCCAGTATAATTAAGATTTAATAAGTGATTTAAGGTTAAAGTTTAGTGTGTGTGGTTTAAGGTTAGGTTAAATACAGTGTGTGTAAATAAAGTTTTATGATTTTTTTTTATGGCACTCACAAAAGCATTGTAGGGTCATCCACTCTCCTCCACTCGCCATTTCTAACCTTCCTTTTTGCAGCATTAAGATGAACATGTGCAGCATTTCTCAAGCTTATTTGAATTGAAGCTGCAGACATCCAATTTTTATCACCTACAAGGTGAAGATTCAGAGCAGGCCCCAAAGTATGGAAGTACATTTACGCTCCGTTTCAGTATATTCATCTCTCCGGAGTGCCAGCAATATTAAAAAGCGCAGCAAATTTGGTCTTCTGACTGAACATTTTGAATTTGGTCCATCTATGACCCATTACATTATATAAAATCCCCAGTATTTTTTATGTGCATACTGGGTTAAAAACTGCTAATAAATCTTTGCTGGGGCAGTACAAGGAGGAGAGAGCACTGGTTACATAGTTGTTATGTCAAGGTGATTTCAACTGGAAACCGCTCTGCTCATTAGATTATGAGGGCAGAATGGGTAGAACTAAGGCTTAACCAGGGAACAGAGGAAATAAGAGTTTCTTTTCCCCTTGCTATTTAGCAACAGTTTAGAAGTAGGCCTACATCTTATGTAACCACTGTGGGCTGAGGTTTGCAGCATGTGTACACTTCTAGTGCTGTACTGTCATCTACACCCCTTGACAAAATTAATTATTGGCTTTCCTTTTCTTGCCCAAGCAACATTTTTGCTTTTATAAAGTTTACTATCTTAAGTGGTCTTCAAATGGATACAGAATAACATGAAATAAATGGAAAGTAATGAAGGAAATGGCCTCCAAGGCTCCATCTTAGTTTATTAAACCGATATTTGTGGAGAGTGATTGTGTTATCTTTGCCTGTAGAGGGGGATGTTGCCCTGGACATGGGCTCATGTCCTGTGTTTAAGGCAGCAGTACGCTTACTACCTGCACTGACTTTTCCCCTCACATCTACTTAATGTTTTCCTATGCGGGTCTAAAGCATTTCATTATATTATGGAATCCTGCGTGTCTTGGTATTTTGCTGCCGTTTACCCTCCAAACTGCTTTTTCTCTAACTTTACACATTCAGCAGCATACTAACATGGTTCTCTGTCTTTGTTCACTTAATTGTATTATTCTTGATACAGCATGCACAAAATCTGCACATGGAAAATTCGCTCTGCACTCAAATGGACAAATTCTTGTCTAAAGTTGAATGTAATTTTGACATTTACCAGAACATTAAACTGAGCTTTTATATAAAAAAAACACAAGAATGATTTAAGAGATTTCATTTGGTATAAAAATGTGCAGGTACAAAGCCACTCAGCAGTGTTGTATGAAACCAGTCCATAAATATGAGAAATAGTTGAGGTTGAAGAAAACGCTACGAAGGTGGGAGATGAGATAGCGGTGGTTCAGATGGCCCCCCTCTTGGTGCCGGCCGTCAGAAGGAACGAAGTAGCCATTTTGTGGCGAGTGCGGTGGTGCGGTAGAGATGAGATGGTTAACACCCTTCTGCAGTATAGCCACCCTCCTCTCTCTCCCTCTAATTTTCTCTCTCTCCCTCTTTCTTTCCCTCGCTCGTTCGCTCAGTCGACTATGAAGACACTTCATCTTCCCTGACAGTATGACCACTGCTGCATGTTCTGATGCGTTCAGCATACCTTCATTGCATCATAAATAAATCAGAGAAATGACTTTTTCTTTCTCTTTCTCTCACATGTTCCTTTATCTCTCTCTCTTCTGTGCCTGTTATCTCAACGAGTCGCTGGAAAACGGGAAATGGTGTGCTGGTGGATTTCCTGTGTGCTCCCCCTCTTTCACTGTTCTTACTGCATGTGCATGATCATCACCCTCCAATCCCCTTTTACACTATCTCAAAGGAAAGAAATTATTTTCGCACCGTAATGATATTCAGCTCTTGCTATGACATTATCTGCTTTAATTTTAATTTAAATGTCATGGATGTGAGGGGTTTTCTTAATTAATGTGCACAGTGGATGCAAAATACAAACTTGTATAATAGAAACAAAGTAGTGTCATTTTTCCCTTTCTCAAAAGGGCTTTGGGGGTTGCTTTGTGACATAGGGGCTATACAAATAAACTTGACATGCTTTGTTTGTCGTGCTGGAACCAAAAAACACACGGCATCACACAAGCGCGCATGTACATTTGTGGGGCTGTAGATTACATGAGCAGGCGGGGTAGGGATGGGTGGATAGGGGGGATGTGGAGGAAGATTGTCAAGAACCACTCCCCCCCAAACCCCCCACCCCCCGCCCCCTCCCACCACCACTGACTCCCAGTTACCCAGTCCCTCCACCCCTTCCTGTAATCTCCACTCCTCCACGGGTAGTCTCAAACCTTGTGTTCGTCCACCACCAACCAATTACCTGGCAACCCTGCCCTTATCCCCAGCACAGGCGTGATGCTGCTGCATGATGGGGTTTTTGTATATTGAATTCCATCTCCTGGTGAGATAAAGGGTGTAGGAACAGGGCTCTGCCGCTGTGCTAGATAAGTGTTTCTCACAAACCGTTCCTTGCCGCTTCTTCTGACACTGATTGTGGAGAAAAGAGACATTGGGGATGGCGGGGGGGGGGGGGGGGAGCGTGGGGATGGAGGGTTGTTGCAGCGAGATGGGACCCAATTTCAGTATGATTTTCCTCTTGTTTTTAATTTGTTGTAAAGCAGCTCACAGAGAGAAGTTGGATCCAGCTCCTAAATGCTTTACTGTTTCATGTTTGGGGAGTCTACGTTTCACTACTGAGATCAATATTCAAATAGGAAGAGAATATTTTCTCTGGCATCTCTGCTTCTCATTTTACACTTACCAAACACCAGATATTACTCTGTGGATCGATAGTTTATCTTCATTTAGAATGGCTGTTCAATCTGCAGAGGTGACAGTTATGGGTTGAGCAGCTCTGTGGAGTATCAGCTTTTATTCAGCTTCATCCCTTCCCTCTCAGTCCTATTTGTAAGCTGTCCTTAGAAGTGTCCCTTGGTACGTATGGCCTGAGCCAGGCCCATCTATCTGTCTTTGTCTGGCCCACTGCAGGGAACCACACACTCATTGGTTGTCCTGGGGAACAATGTAAGTGATGGACCACCGTTCATACATCAAACCTGCAAGGCGTTTGACAGTGCAGGACAGAAACATTGAAAATAATGACCACAGCAATATGTATTAGTGGTTAAAAATAGAGCGTTGCAGAGAAGTGCTAGCAAAGTTGAAGCTGAGAGCTCTTCTGTGTGACCCACCCAACCCTGGCCCTCCCACTGTTTTAGAGGTTAATGGAAGCTGCCTTGAGTGCAGAAGAAAAGATGTTTCCAGTTAGCTAGAATGAGTGATATTCAACTACTTGGACACTAATATGCTCCAATTGAATTTCTCCCTTTGTCAGAGGGGAGTCTATCCTGCGGTGGACCCTCCCTCACAGCTGTGCCCTTGCCTCTCTCTGCTCAAACAGCAAAGAGCCAAACCCCAAAGGTCAAGTGTGAGGGGTCAAGTTTAACCTGAAACCAGACAGAGGGAGGGGGGAGGGGCTGGGGTCACTTCTGTGCTGCATATTGCTCAGCACCAGTTTGCATGTTTGTATTCATCAGTGTGCGGCGTTGTCTGCTATGTATATTTGTGGCTGTGTGTGTTTCGTGATCCGTTCTCACGTGTACCTCGTCCCTTGAGCACATACTGGGATCTGATTGCTCAAACCACATTATGAGAACAACTGTATGTAATGCAGTGTGAATGCATAGGCATTGTTGACTGCAAAGACAGACAACAAAGTCAACTCTGTAGTGAGTGTGTGTGTATAGCACAAAACATTTGCAGCTGACCTGCCTATGCAAAATAAGTCTGACAATATTTAAAATGTTGTGCTTGAGGTGATGTACCCACTGCAATCCTCTTGTCTAGCAATATGTTTGTTTTATACTTTTGCAGATAAAATCAAATGAGAGGCAAGCAGGAGGAAATAAAATCTGTGGTCAACAGAGACACCTCTTACTGGTGAACTACAATCAGTGTCAACTGTATGTAGATACACAGACAGTCTATATCTGGATACATGATACTAGATCTGAGTAGAGCCTGTGTACACGGCTATCCTATTTCTTCCACGCTAAATTGTTGGTAAATTGCTTGTGGATCTTGAATCTGTGCACGTACATAAACATCTGTATCACTTTCACTTACTTTCTCTCAAAGACACACACGCACACGCACACACACATACACACACTCAGCGTGAGTCAGCCCACACCTGGAACAGATAAAGTGTCTTTCATGTTTGCAGGGCTATCCTGAGGTCAGTGGGTGCTAGTGTTGGGAGCTAGGAGTGAGTGGAGCTGGAGAAGAAATGAAAAGAAACCATATATATCCAGGTGTTGCAGAGTTAAGGAAGTTTTATTAGTCTACAATTCTTTCCTTGATTCCTTCCTCTACCACTATAGAGATACCCCCATGGCATTGTATCTTGCCATCTATTACACATGTTGTCTTTTGAGCAAGAATATGGATAATAGTCTGCTTGGTACCTTTTGAATTATCAACAGTACGGCATATAGATAAAAGCCAAAATTTTTGTCAAGCTGCTGTTTCAAACTTGTTTCAGGCATTTATGGGAGAACGTGTGCTTTTTGTTCAATCCTGCGCCAAGTATTAACTTCCAGTATATTAAACTCTATCCTCAAGGCTTTTGCCTGTCAGTGACTTTGACATGAAACAGACCATCATAAATGATGTTTCTGAGCTACAAACTCTTACACACATAAACATACACAGATTTTTTTTAAAAATATACAACAAATAGGTGTTTATAGAAATCAGCACCCACAGCTCAAAACTTTGGCTGATCCAACACACATTTGGAAATATTACAACTGTATACTATGTGTTCATGCAGGTTTGTTGTAAACGCAATAATAAAGAGGATTTCTATTTTAATTTCATTAATGTATATCCTAAGCCTATTCTCATGATTTTACTTTTGACATTTTCTGACACCATAATTCCTGATCCGGTGCTTTTTGTATGTGTACTGTGTTTTTGTTCCAGTGAAGCCTAACATTTTAATAGTAGTTTAAAATGAAACCATTTGGGAGAAACAGAAGTCTACAGCACTGTTACCGAAATGTCCCTGTTTAGATCCAGCCAGGGACATGTGTCACATTTCTTCCCCCTTTTTCTTTTACATTTACAGGTTATAAAGGTAAAATGCCATATAAATAGTCTTTGAAACTGTCTCTTATAGAGCTGTTTTCCCTTGAATGTCACAGTGGTACGCATATACATTTCTTTTGTGCTGGGGGAAACCTCTGTTTATGTGGCTGTGTGAGTGCATGCCTCAAAGTGTGTGATTGAAAGGACTGAATAGAGCTCCCAATGTCCAGCTTTTTGTAGTAGTCTGTGGAAGAGTGCGAGAGAGGTCTGTGACACCCGTATCCCTGTAAAGTTTCCGGTGCAGGTGTAATTCCCTGTAAAACGTACTATGATTTACTGCCCTTTGGGAGCACACTGTCTCAGGGTGTGAAAATCAATAGGATGGCGGAGAGGGATTGGGCACAGTGTCTATGCTCAGCCACACTATGGCAGCAGTTAGGGTAATTCTGTAATGGCAGGGGATGAGGTTCAACCTATCTAACGCTCTATCTGAAGCAGATAAATGTTTTACAACACCATCGTTTAACCCTTCCTACCCGCTCCACCCTGCCCCCAACGTATCTGAAGGCTCTACTCAGGGACCGCCCCTAGAACTGAGGTCCAGACTGTGGTGGCGGTGGTAGTGTATGTGTGTATGTATTTGTGTGTGGGGAGTTCACCCCCTCGCCTCCCTGGGTGTGCATTCCGACTCTTAATTTTCTATAACCTTGTAAAGATGGCCTGAGGCATTTTAGCATATAGCCGATCTTCAGAACCTCCCAGTTGTTTCAGAGGGAAGCCGTGCGGAAAACATGCATTGAATCTTAGAAGATGCTGCATGTATAATGTGGCATATAGCAGTTTATATGGACCACTGAATATTATAACCCTAATTCAGTTCACCTCTAAGCATGCAAAGTGGGTAATTTAAAATTTTAAACCAATGAGATTGATAAGGATGATCATAGAAGACGTGGGCTAACGAGGAAGTAGTGGGATGATGGAGGATAACTCCCAGAATCAATCGGAATATAGTGCTATTGCCTTGACTTTGTTTCTAATAAAAGGAGGAGTGGAGCCTTTGTGTGAATGAGAGCCAGAGTGTGTGTGATGGTGAGGAAATGGCTGAAGAGGGAGATCCCACGCAGACTTACAGCCCATTCCGCATGACGTGTCTCAGCTTCTGCAGGGACACGCAATTCATTCTGTCAGAACGGAGCGGAGAGATCTCATTGTGCCTGCCTGGATTGGCACCAACAGCAATCACTTGTTTCTGATTTATTAGATAGCCAAGGAAATTAATTTTGTTCCAAAATGCATGGTCGGAAATTAGATGGTGAAATTGAGTGAAAGAATCAGTGATTGTTTTCCCCCCCTGCTATCCCTCCAGAGGTACTGATAACTGCTGATCTCTGTGACACCATTAATGAAAAACTTATTCAGATTCAGGAAAAAAAGCGATGTTGTAATTAACTTGGCTATCTCTCTAGTCTTTAACGTTATTTGAACCACCCATTAACTTTCCCCCAAAAAGCTGGCCACTACCCGTCAGGTCATGGCTAGCTACAGACCTTAGGAAGTTCTGCCCTCTATTCTACTTCCTGTTCACATGTCTGGAGATCCGGTCCTTCTTAGACGCAAAAGTGATTTGCACAGCTGGATTAGCTCTCTGGAATGGTCTGAGCCATACATCCTACTATCACATTCACTGTAACAAAATTATAAAAAACAATAAGTGTAAAAACAAAGTAACATTTTCTTTGCACATTGTCATTGACATTATCAGTATACAATCTAAAACTGTTTAGATTACATTGCTGTGAGTAATACAGGCTTAACGGGGATGGCCTGTTTGATTGTACCTCTGCATTGTATTTTAGTAATAGTTTCAAATTATTTGCCATTGTGTCCATGAATCCATGTCCATGGATGATCACATTCATTATCTGCCCCAGTGTGTATCAGTAGCTAACAGCTAATGTAATCTCCGTGTGAGACGATTAACTGTGGAGAATAACTGTCTTACATATTCACCCCATTGCCTTTTTGTTTTTTTGACCATGAATAAATATAATTGCCAAGGCTGTGCAAAGTGAACCATGTTTACACTAAAGTTAAAAGTAAAAGGAACTGGAAGTTTAGGATGATTCTGTAATTGTAACTAAGTTCTTTCAGGGGTACTTGATTCCTGTGCATTAGTATGTTTTCGCTATGTTAGGTTTCAGTTTGCGTATTCAAAGCCATGGCCCTCTTAGCCCTTTAAATAATTTGCTTTGACAACTTTGCACATAGTATGAATCGTATGTTTCTTCTATTTAATCAATAGCATAAACTTTGGAATAATATTTTTTGGTTGCCCTGCCCTAAGGCTGAAAGGTCTTCTGAAGTATATTTTCTCTACTCACTATCCTAAAGGCAGTGAAAGCAGAAAAGGTAGGCGCAGGAGGTAGGGCAGGTTGTCCATCAATTGTAGGGTTGGCGGTTCGATCCCCGGCTCCTCCTGTCCATGTGTAGAAGCATCCTTGAGCAAGACACTAAACCCCCAGTTGCTCCTGATTTGGAAGTCGCTTTAGATAAAAGCGTCTAAATGTAATGTAATGTAAAACAAACCACTGGATATTCACATTGTTACCTGACTACTTAGCAAGGTTTTGTCGCTGAATATAAGTAAGCATAAAAGGCTTGTCAAGCATTTTTATTTTGACCACTTATTCATGGTAACAATGACAGACAGACATACACATATACCATATGCAGCCATATAAAACTTACAGCATCACACTAATCCCTTCTGAATATTTGATAATTCACTCTTATTTCCCTGTTCCTCTCTCTGCTACTCTATCCCCAGCTTTTTCCTCCTCCACCAGGGCTGTTCCACCATTTTCTCAGGATTGAATGCAAATTGGTTAAAACACTGATCAGAACTTATTACAAAATGGAGCCTTGGTTAGAGAAAGAAATGGTGCATCACTATGAGAGTGAGGATGGAAGGGGCTGGGGGAGCCTGAATGTGGGCTGGGAGCG